>JAQGAW010002271.1:0-15704 GCA_034698025.1 Phthiracarus crinitus | reverse complement strand
CATCTCTTTTCGCAGTTTTAACTTTGCTTTTAACGGGCAATAAAACATGTTCGGTTTAAATTACACATTAGCTTTTATAATTAAAAGTTTTATAATTAGTCCAAAAAATTATAAGTTACCTGAAGTTTATGGAATAATTAAACTTCATAAACCCGGAAACCCTATACGTTTGATTTGTCCATATAATAGCAATCCTTGTTCCAAATTAGCAAAATATTGTAGTCAAATCAACTATTTTATTCAGAAATTATAAATATTCTTTAAAAAGTTCATATCAATTTATTGATGAAATTAAAAATTTTGAACTGCAAAATAATGAATGCATGGCTTCTTTAGATATTATTAATTTATTTACAAATATTCAAATTGAAGAAACTTTACAATTAATTAATTTAAAACTTGAAAATAATACTAAATACAATGAAATATGCGAAATTCCAGTTAATGACTTTATTTCTATATTAAAGATTTGTTTAACAACAAACATTTTTTCATTTAATAACATATTTTATAAACAAATAATAGGTGTACCTATGGGCAGTAGCTTATCACCTATTATTGCAGAAATTGTTGTTCAACATATTTTTGATAGTGCGATGTCAAAATTTTTAAATCCACCTAGATTTCTAAAATTTTATGTTGATGACTCTCTTATTCTAATTAATAAAAATTATCTAATAAGTTTTTGCAATTTTTTAAATACATTTGATAAAACTTTTAATAGAATTCAATTTACAATTGAATTCGAAAATTCTAATAGAGAATTACCGTTTTTAGATATTTTTATTAAAATAATAAATAATAAATTTGAAACAACAGTTTATAGAAAAGATACACATTCCGATCGTTATCTGAATTTTCAATCTTATCATTGTTTAAGCAATAAAAAATCAGTCATATATACATTAGTTTATAGAGCGTTCTATTATTGTTCGAATCAATTATTGTTAAATAATGAACTTTTATATATAAAATCAGTATTAAATTACAATTTATATCCTAATTATTTAATAAATTCAATCATTGAAAAAGTAAAAATTAATTATACAAATAGAACATTTAAAGAAGAAAAATTTGATAAAATAGTTTATTCAATCCCTTATGTTAAAAATATCACTGAAAAAATTCAACATTTATTTAAAAAATTCAATGTTCAAATTGTATTTAAAAGAGGGAAATCTTTAAACCATTTATTAAAAAATAACAGTTTTAATTCATTTATGGATAAACATAATGTTATATACAGTTTAAATTGCAATGATTGTGAGGCTAAGTATGTTGGAAATACTAGTAGAAAATTAAAAATAAGAATAAATGAACATAAAAAAGCTTTAAGTAGCAGCTATGTTCAGTCACATGTTGCAGATCATGCGATAAAAAATAAACATGATATTGATTTTAATAATCCAAAAATTATTTATCAAAATTTTAATAATAACGATAGGGATTTCTTAGAAAGTTGGAAAATAGAAGAGTTTAAACTTTCTAATACGCAACTAATGAATATCCAAAAATATCAAAATACAAGTATACCAAATCAGTACATTCCATTAATTAAATTTAAAAATTAATTATCATAAAACCAGCCTTTAGGCTGGTTTTATGGTAAAACTATATACGACACTCTTTAATGTAAACTATAACAGATTTTTGTAATATTATATTATATAAATAAATAATTCGTATGAACTTCTCTCCCAAATGCGTTAATACTTAGTATTTTAAAGTTTTTATTCATATGTGTTTTGTGCTTCAAATAAAACTTATTTTCGTTAAAACGAAATAAAAACTTAAAATTTTGATAAAGAAGCGGTGAATAATAACCCTTCGAAACGTCAATATATTCACGAATTTTGTGATCACAAACGTTGATATACAACAGAAAAATAGTAAGAATTAAATATTTCAAATAATCTTATTTTTAAAAATTTTTATAGCTCAATATCTCAAATCTTTGGTAAAGAAATTTTTCAAAACCTAGAAGTTAATTATTAATACTTAAAACGTGATATCAATTACAACCGAAAAGTGTTTGGTAATTTGATTGATTTTATAAAAATACAACAACGATTTAATTCTAGTTTCTTAAGACTATTCTTTCTAAAAATTTTTTTTGTAATAAAAGAATGTATTGAATAAACATGCAAAAAATAAGTATTAAGAATTAGTTTTGAAACTTTTGAAATCATAAACACAATAATTCAATGATTTTGCGTAATAAAAGTTTATTGTAATATAAAATATTTTTATATTTTCTAAAATAAATTTCTAAATTTTTAAAATTGTATTTGTCTCTATTTGCGTCCACTATTTCCTTTACTTTTGCCAAATGAAAATGGAGCTTTTGTAGTTGCTGTAATGTTTGAAACTGATGATGCAGGTGCTGCCACTTGGCTGGTGTTTAACATTGTCGATGTGTTTGCAAGGGTTACAGGGGTTGCAAGGATTATAGGGGTTGCAAGGGTTACAGGAGTTACAGGGGTTGCAAGGTTTGCAGAGGTTGCAGGGGTTGCAGGGGTTGCAGGGGTTGCAGGGGTTGCAGAGGTTGCAGGGGTTACAGGGGTTACAGGGGTTACAGGGGTTGCAGAGGTTGCAGAGGTTGCAGAGGTTGCAGAGGTTGCAGAGGTTGCAAGGGTTGCAGGAGTTGTTGTTACAATCATAGGCGAAACGGTGATTATATTATTCACAATACTATTACTAGTATTGCTATTTGCTAAAGTTGTTCCACTAGTACTAGTATAATAGTAAACAATATTACTCGTTGCAGTATTATTTTTATACCATTGTCCACTATTATTAAATCTATGGTTGTTATTATGATTTCTATCTATTTTATTATTGTTTTGATTGACTTTATTATTGTTATTTGTTCCGCTATTCTTATTGTCGTGTTTGTTATTTTTATTTGTATTTTTTCCTCCATTTTTATGATTACCATTCACTGAATTCTTATTCTGACCATTTTTATTATTTTTTTGTCCAGGTTTTACTACAACTTTATTAGCATTTTTATTTCCATTTCCTCCATTTTTCTTATTATTATTATTTGCAAACCTGAAAAAGTTCTTAATTAAATAATTTGAATACATTATAAAACATTAGTCACCTTTTGATAATCGAAGATTTTTGATCTTCAAGATGTGTGAGATCTAATCCAAGGCTTCCGCTATTTTTAATACCATTTGTTGCAAGTTTTTTATTATTTGATGGCTTATTTTTATGAGCAGTCGTTACACTAAATATAAACTGTTGTCATTGTTTGTTATTTTGTAAATTATTATAAAATTAATATTATAAACCTCTTTTGTCCATTATTATGCGATGCTTTCTGGTTATTTGCATTTGGTTTTAACGCTATAGTTTTAGCAGCTGAACCATTTTTATTTGTTGGTTTATTTTGTTCTTTTTTGTTTAAACCATTTTGAGTTTTCTTCGCAATGACGTTAGTATTTTCTTTCATAGCTGTAATATTTTACGTATTATAACGCGTAGAAACATAATTTTTATTTCTTAGTAATTTTAAATGAATTTTCTTATATTTATAAAAAGGAATCTTTGGAATGAGCATCTTTGCGAATATTTATTATATGAACTAAAAAATTTAAAATTAGTTCTGTATGATTGTGACGCAATCGCTTGTTATTTAATAAATAAGGAATACGAGTCTAAAAATGGGAGGAAACTGGGAACTAATATTGTTCCAAAACCAGGAATAGTTATGGGAAATTTTTTTATCTAACTTTGCAGAGGCAGATATATGAATTTAGTATTTGATCTCGATCCGTCCGTCAGTGGACTCTATATTTATTAAGGGATTTTGATATTTTTGTCTATCGCCGGACACCAACATTTTAAATTCTTTAAAATTATTATATTAACAAATAGAGCCGTTGATATTAAATAAAAGAAACATAATATAAAATAATACTTTAAATGTGTATCTATCAGACTTTAAATAGATGTTATAGTTTACAGAATTTTTACGAAAAAATGAGTTTTAGCAAAACTTTACTTACATTCAACAATATTGATCGCTAAGAATATTAGAACCAATACAGTTAACAAATTTATCAATGTTTTTGGTGTATTGGCACACATATTACTGAGTTAATGAACTGTTCAATAAATTTATAATAAATATATTGATAATTACACCCAATGTTTACTAAAACTTAATTTTAATAATAAAACTATGTTTTATATATCAGCGGAATTAAAAAAGAAAAATCAATGGAAAGTTTTAAGGTTTTATTGAATATAATATAATATTGACACACCTGATAAACAATTTGAGTTCGAAATCAACTATATATTGATTGTATAATTGATTATAAAATAAAAATGTTCGATACGTTTGTAATGCGTAAATATATACGTAATTAAAATTTTATAAGTTTGCATAAAATTGAATTGAAAAGATTATACATAAATTAAAATAATGTATTACAGCTATTGTTTGACTGTATTATAAAATACGACCGAGAGATCCAAATGTTTAGATAAGATTGTAAAATCATAAAATTTTCAAATCTTCGTATGACAAAAGCCCATTAAATTTTAATTGAATTGAATTAAAATTTTGAGTTGAAATGAAGGGTCATTTGATGGGGTGATGTGATACCCCATAAGGGATCTATGGTAAAAAAAATCTAATTTTTTATCGGAAAAACCGGTGCTAATATTTCGCGATATCGCTAGTGGTAATGTTTTGGTGAGTTTGGGTGAAAGACTGGTAGGTTTGGCTAAGATTTCTTAGCTTTTATTTTATTAATTTTAATATTTCTTTAAATTATACACCATTTTCTCCCTACAAAAGGAGGATATTTTCAGTTTCCATATAAAAACAATAATAATTTCCCTAACTTTATATTAATACTGTAAATAGTTTCTGAAGTTTTGCGTACTGTATGTGTGACACCTTCTTCTTCGATTTGATACAATCTTTAATATTAATAACATAGAAATTATTTATTTTATTCTAAATTGAGTTTTGTTAATAGTTTTATATAAAATTAAACTTAATCCTCATATTTAAAATTCACATCATAAACTCAGATAGCATTCTCCCAGAAAGCTCTATGCGATGGATTATTAAATATCTAGCATTAAAGTAGTCAATAAATTAATCGGGATCCAAATATTTTTCTGCTGAGTACCAAATATCGTGCAAATCTTGTGGATATATTATTTTTTCTACAAATACAGCCTCTCGTACTTGAATATTATAGAAAATTTCATTTAACATTTTTAAAGTCTTGCTAAAATTTTTAGAACTAATGTGAATTAAATTGAGTTTTTTAGCAAATCATGCGTAATGTTTATTAGCACATTTTTAAATTCTTTTTTTTTTCATTTCTTATACGTTTTTTAAATTTACTTCTGAATACAGCATAACTAGTATTTAAAAAAATTGCAAAAAAGTTAATAATTTGATTTGTAATTTGTTAAACTGTGACATTAAATTTTTCAATAATATACAATTTTGTTGTAAACGAAGCGGAAGTAAATATATTATAAATAATAATATATAAATTTTATGGTTAAAACGTTGAGTTGTGAGAGTGTATCGTTTGAGCTCTCACCGGTAAAAACAATTTTAAAACTTTTAAAAAATTTGTTCCGAAAGTAAAATTGTTGTTTATCTTTTTTATTATTAGCTATAATAACTGAATCTTATTAAATTTTAAAGTATATATTTAAGTTTAAAAGGTTCCGGGTTTACTGAAAAGTTTGGTGTTTTAAAATGTACACATGATTGGCATTTTAAACGATAAGATCAATTAAAAGCTGTTCCCGATATTTAATTCTGCATCCATTTTATCGCTTCCAATCCATCATAAGCCATAAATAAATGCGATAGAAATTCATTGGAAGCAAACTGGCTCTCTATTGTTTCATTTCTAGCAATATCTAAACTCTCACTCATAGTTACGACCATATTTTTCAAATTAGGCATTGTTTCGTTGAACTGTTCGTCACTCATTGAATCAATTTGTCGATTTCTTTCACGTTTAATTTCTTGTTTCTGTTCCTGTTCTTTGTTATATTTGTCAAAAACATTTAAACGTTTGTCTCTAAGCATAATACGTAGCCGTTCTTCATCGTCCAACTGCTCAACTATTCGTTTGCCTTCTCCTAAATTTAATCGATGAATAATTTCCTTATTAGATTTTAATTTGTCGATTTCTTTATTAACATCCTGTTCTAACATTTTGGTTGATTTCCTAAATTTTCTTAGCTTAACATAAGTGTCTATTTGTAAATAAAATGCTTTTACACAAAGTGCAGCTAATAAAGCGAGTTGTAATGCTTTAGTTTGTTGTTGTTGTATTGCAGAATCGGTTGATCGAAAGTTAGCGTACATTTTAATACTTAATTCTATTCTTGTGGCTAAACTGTTATCAATATTTCTCAGTTTATTTGCCACATAATTCGACTCTTCGTTTAACATATCAAAACTAACGTCATTGCGATCAAGTTTATCGATATAATATCGATCTGTCAGTATTTTAATATAATTAAGCAATAAATTTCCTAACTGTATATATACGCAATCCTTTGCAGAGCCTTTACGTATAGCTATTTCGTATGCGTGAACGTATTGATTACTGATAGCGATTTTACTTTCCGACATTTTGAAGTAATCTGAAGCAATGTTTTGTATATAACCGATTAATGAAGTGATTGATGGCATCAGTTCGTTAAGATGTTCGCGCTTTGAGTAGTAATCGAGTTGAGTTACTATGATGTCTATGTTATAGTGAACGTAATTTAGATATGTTCGTCTAATATTGTATGCATTCTCCAGTTTATCTATTCTTGTAACGCAGCGTCCAATCGCTGATAAATAGTAAAAACACGAAGCCATTTCTAGTTTTTCAAACGTTTCATTTTCCATTCCAGTTGTGATCTCGTCTTCTAATTTGTAATATAAGAATAAGTTGTCGATAAATTTTTTATCTTCATAAATACTTTCTGCCATTTTTATTAAAATTAAACGTTTGAATTTAACTGTTTGTTAAGCGTTTCTGTTATTATTTGAATTCATTTAACTAATAACTATTTTCCGATTTACATATATTGTAAGGCAAAATAAGTCTGGTTTATACATCATTACAACATACATATTAAATTTTATAAGAGTTAGTGATAAGAGTATAAATGAATTTATTATATAAAAAATTCAAAAAATAATTATAGATTACATAATTATTTGATGTCTGAAGTTTAGTCTTATGCGGATCTATAATATATACAAATGAAACGTCATTTGTAAGCATAGAAAATTAAAAATATAAACTTTCTCCTCGCATAACGAATAAGTAACTTAATGTATAACGTGTGTCTAAACGAGAGTTACTCACTTAATTTTATAGTATGAAATTATTTAAATCTTTGATAGATAGAATTTTAAAAACAATTGTAGATAATGCTGTATTTCTTGATTTTAAATGAAATTATGCGTTAAAGAATGTAATGTCAAAGAATAGTTCTAAATTTAAATTTTCTAAAAGAAAAATCAAAAAAATTTGCTAATTTTCTCAAAAAAATTTGAGGAAATAATTAAAGAATTTTCAAAGAATTTCATTATTTTTTCTCCAAAAAATTTTACCCGTTGGTGATATTTATTTATTGCGTTGATTTCTTTTTATTTGGATGTATCTAATAGTAAATCCTATTTTTATGAGCATCTGTTACTCATTATTTAAATTGATTATAATTTGTTGAAAAAATCAGTGATTTGTTTAATTTTAGCCGATTTTCTATGAATTTTATATTAGTATTTCGATTTCGGCTTAAAAATATGATTTTTTTAAAAACTAGGTAATATTTTGAATAATAAAATGAAAAAACTTGGTTTTGCAAATAATTTAAGAGCGAGTTTGACCAAAATCTAACTTAAAAACTGCAGTATGCTTTCATATTGAAATATTTTTTAAACATTAATTTTTTGATTCAAATTATGTAATTTTACAGATTTCTCTAAAAAATTTTATATAAGTTTATTTTTAAAAATATTAGTTTGAAATATATTTAATTTAAGATTCAAGTCTAAGATCAATAAAATAGTTTAAAACGTTAGAAGAATTTCTTAAATTATTTATTCTAATTTAGTTTTGTTAATAGTTTTATATTAGATTAAACTTAATCCTCATATTTAAAATTCACATCAAAAACTCCGATCGCATTCTCCCAGAAAGCTCTCTGCGATGACGTTAAATATCTTGCATTATAGCAGTCAATAAATTTAATCGATTCTTTCCCGTCATAAACGGGATCCAAATATTTTTCTGCTTCGAACCAAATATCGTGCCAATCTTGTGGATCTATTATTTTTTCTACAAATACCGCCTCTCGTACCTGAATATTATAGAAAATTCATTTAGCATTTTTGAAGTCTAGCAAAAATTTTTAGAACTATCTTTGAATTAGATTCAGTTTTTTAGCGATTCATGCATTAACTTACAGTTAGATATATTAAGAAAAATATTAGTAAAATAAACTGAAAAACTTTTTGATTACTTGGAAAGTTTCTGCCTGTCTCTCAGCTTTTTCGGCGTCAGTAGTCGTAAAAATATTTCGATGATAAACAGCAGATGCTGTTACTTGATTGTTATTGTCTTTAGTGCACACAATTTTCCAGTAACAGTCAGTGATTGGCAATGATATTCGCGTAAGACGTGATCGCGAATGTGTTATATCATAACACGTGCCAGTAATAACGAGCGCTTTCTTTCCTAACAAAAACTTATGCAACTTTTGTTCGACTTGACTCCACGGAACTGTATTCGAGTACAAATCCTGTGGCGCTATGTTTATCAAATAATTGGAAGCAGCTCTCGCTTCTTCCGAATACCGAAACGCCATTTGCGGCGAAAGATGTCCGCGACTCCAACCAGTGTTCGTATAATCGCTATGTTTTAGTACATAACCCTTAAGCCGATCGCAATTATAGTCATAGAACGGGTCGAGACGACCCAAATTGTTTTGGTCCGTCAGTTCATTGTGTTCGTAGATCGATATCAGTGGCAATTTTACCGTTGAATCAAATTTTACTATTAAAAACTGTTGTTCTGTGGGTGACTGTTGAATGCTAATCCACGGAATGTTTTGGCAGTTGTTGTCGTCATCATCGGTCCACGGATTGTTTGCGAGAACTGATGCCGTTTCGTTTTTACTAATGCTGTTGTGATACCTACTTCTTCGGATGAATGGTAGAGTGACTGGAATTAATTTGATTACATTGTAGAATATATTATAAATAATTATAAAAATCAATTGATTAAACTTTGTTTAAAAAAGTTTTGCTAAATTCGAGTAATTTCTACCTTTTGATTGGCAAATATCAGTGAAGCTATAAATAAATAAATAAAATTGAACCGTAAAAAGTGTAGCTCTCATTATAAATCTTTAAAATTCTAATAAGCAAACAAATAAAATAAAATAAAGTGTTTAATAAATGCTATTTTACCACATTTATATCTTCATATTTTATTATATACGGTATCAGAAAATCCGGAATATTTTACTCTACTCTTTGCTTTTTGCTGATAATCTACTGTTAGAAAAGCATGTTTTCAAAAACTCATACTATTTATTGTTTTATTGTATTGTTTTTTCATTCACTTTCTGAGCAAAAATTTATAGGCAATAAAAAACTTATTTATTTGTTCGGGCAATTAATTCGATTTAGTGTAGGAAATAATATTTTAAAATTATTTTATTGTTAATCTAATTATTTTATGCAAACCTAACATTTACTTTTTTGAATAATGTTTAATTTGTTCAAAATTTAAATACATTGTCCACAGTTTGGTTCATTTTGTGTTCAGCTTTCTTGCACGTGATTTTCTTTATGATAATCTTTTATTAAATTGTTTCACTGAAAAACAGTATAATAGATATGATGATAAATATTATGTTTAAATTAAGTTAAAAATATTAGGTTATAAGTTTCGAAATTATGATTTAAACTTACATTTTGACTAAAAATTCTAAAACTATGTCTGTCAGTCAATTTGTAGATTAATAATGGGATGTTAATTTCATATTTTGCTATATGTCATAAACGCATGCATTAATCTTCGGAAATATTAGTTCTATGAATGTGTCGTTCTTGTTATTTAGAGCTTTAAGACATAAAGTTTAAGTATATATCTTTTATATAATTAATTTAGAAAATATATAGCTTACAAAATTATTAAAACTAAACCGAAAATTTGAGACATCAATTTTATATCATGAATTTTAATATGGGTTGGGCTGTCGAGCCTCTCATGAGTTAGAAACGATTTCGTAATAAAGAGTAAAAATAAATCGATAAGATTTCAGTTTAGAGCGATATCAATCCAGTTAAATCTTCGCTAATCTAAACAATAGTTTTAAAAGTATGATTTCAAAACAATAAAAACAATTTGCTTAATTATAATCTTTCATTTTCATTTGTAAATTTATATACTAAATGAGAATAGCTTGTGTTTAGTAGCGTAGCTGAGCTAAGATTTAAAGTTAATGTATTGCTTATGTTTGATCATGAAAATAATTTTTTAAATTCATATCTAAATACAGGCTGACAAATAGATGTTTATATGAATTCTTAAATCAATGTAAAGATAATAAATAATATAAACAATTTTATTCCGAATTTTTATTTTTTGCAATTTTCTGAATAAAATTGTTTATATTATTTATTATCTTAACATTGATTTAAGCCTTCATATAAACATCTATTTGTTTGCCTGTATTTAGATATGAATTAAAAAACTATTTTCGTGATCAAACTATACATAGAATTGAATAAAAATAAATTTCTATTCTGCAAATGAGATGACAATATCATTTTTAATATCCTATTTAACTTTTACTCGTTTCGTTTGAAGAATTTTTATATAGCAAACAATACAGCAAACACAATATTAAATTAGTTTATTTAAAATTGTTTTAAACTACATCTGGAATGTATCACTTTAGAACTCAAATTAAAATATTCCAAATATTGCAAAAAATTGAACGTAAACATACATACGTATATAAAAGTGCACGACTACTGTAAATTTGCAAATACATTGTTGTTATATAAATTAAAGTTATTTTCAGTGTGATATTTCTCAATTTTTATCTATTGGTATTACTTCATTGAAAGTATGATTCAAGTTAAACCATCGCATTATAACGGTTCTCTTTAATAATTATTTTTTTTATAATTACTAGAAAGTATCATATCTGTGGTTGTGATCAAACACAACCAATTAAATATTGGGTTCACACTTAGTATCAGGTAATTTGTATAAAGAAGTTATTATTTTTATTTGAAAGCATATACAACTCTATTTCTTGATTTACTACAGTATATCAGTATTTTAAGTTAATTTTTTTGTTTCAATATTTATAAATTTAAGTGTTAGAAATATGAATAAACACAATCTGTCGCAATACCTTAAAGAAAACAGTGAATTGGGTTATGGAGACTATATAGTGTGCCGCACAAAGTCTATCAACATATTACTGGTCGGTCGCAGTCAAACCGGCAAAACCACTATCGTTGAGACATTGCTCGAACCACAAGACGGAATAAGTGGCACTGGATTTTCCGACACCAGAAATCCTGACTGCAATACTTTAATTTTGACTAATAAACTGACCAAACAATCGTATCACTTGAATATTATCGACACTCCAGGTCTTAAGGAAGTGAGGGAAAACGAAAAGAGTAGAAGCGATGATGAACTGTTAAAACTCGCTTCAAAATGCGTTGAAAACTCGATCACTTCTTTAAATGTTGTTTGCTTTGTTTCACGCGCTGGTGAAACACATCGATTGGATATGGAAGTGTTTCAAAAGGTTAAGGAGTTTCTGGGAGATCGATATTCGGATATATCTATGATGGTTTTGACGCATTGCGATGAGTTTGACGTCGAAGACTTAAAAGAATTTGAGCAAAGCATTCGTAACCATCCTATAAGTAAACCGTGTTTTGATTATTGTAAGTTAGGTATTGTCAGGTATGGAGCCGTAGATTTTAAAAAACTTAAGGTATATAAGGACACAGTTCGAACTGCGATCGTTGAGGACAAGTTGGAGAGAATTGAAGAAATGCGCACAATATTCTTGAATAAAGTGGTAATGTGTGCCGATATTGGTTTAAAGATTTCTGATTTGCAGCTTATTTACGAGGAAACTATAAAAGCTCAGCGAAAAGCAATCGAAGAAGAGCTGACAAAGTGGCAAAAATTGAAAAGAACCGCAATGTGTCCAATCATGTAATTCCATATTTTAAATAGAAGTTTGTCCCGAACATTAAAAGTTTATTAATCACTTAAAGTTTATGCTAAAATTTTATTCTAAATTAAGGTTTAATGTTAAGAATTTATTTAACTTTTAACCGAAACTTATGTAAGTTATATTCATCGACTGGCGTTCGATAAACTATCATAATCAGCTATTATCTGTTATTATATGTGATTATTAGCATTGAATAAGAAACTAATGTTATAATTGTTGCGTAATATAATTTTTATTAATTTATATGATTGTTTTTTCTAATGAGAAATCAAATCAAATTTATTAAAGGTATTGAGTTGTGCCACGAATGCATTGTGTAACATGGTTTCCGCTTTCGGTTTCAGTTCTTTGTTTCCATACTTGTCTGCCAAGTGATTTGCAATGCCGTTCAGAATCTTCAGAATACCGTTAAGATGTATGTGGAACTTTGCGTTATCGAACGCCTCAAACGCGAAATCGAATAGATTGATGTGTTTCGCGTTCAAATCAATATCGAGACCCAAACGCACTTTAACGTGTGGTAAATCCACGTCAACGTGAAAGTTGAAAGTATGCGATAATTTTATGAAACCCACTTTTACGTGCTCTTTATAGGATCCATGAGCGACCGCGCCGTGAATGTTAAAACATCTCGAGCTCTGCGTTCAAAAAGCGAAATTATCAGAAAAGGTATTTATTGAGATTGAGATCGTAAAAAAAGATAATTTTATTAGGAATAAAATGTCAACGAATAGCGTCATTATTTGCATTTATATTGTTTAACTGTGAAATATAATTACATATTTCTTTATATCTTATCAATATTAAGTTGAGTGGGAGAGTATAATACTCATAATAGATTTGGAATTTCTATTCGCTTTGCAATATTTTATATTAATAATTTAGTAATCAATGCTTAAGAAACTATTAAACTTCAAGAAATTCAACTTTAGTTTTGTAAAAATAAACTTTCTTATTATATTTGAATATTAAATAGTGTTAATTCTTTATACGTTACGTTTATATTTAAAAAATATGGATAAACATAACTTATCGCAATATCTGCCAGAAGAAAGTGAATTAGGATATGGTGAACATCATGTTAGCCGAACAAAATGCATTAATGTTCTACTGGTCGGTCGCAGTCAATCTGGGAAAAGCAGTATCGTTGAAACGTTGCTCGAACCACAACAAGCAATTAGCGGAACGGGATTCACAATCACTACAGATCCTGTATGTAATTGTTTGATAGTTATGAATAAGAATACAAACGAGGCATACCAGTTAAATATTATCGACACACCCGGTCTTCAAGAGATTCGTGAGAACGAAGAAAGTCGTTCTGACGAAGAATTGCTTAAACTCGCCTCAAAATGTGTGGAATACCACATCACATCGTTAAATGTTGTTTGTTATGTTTCAATAGCGGGTAAAACACATGTTTTAGACGCTGAGGTTTTCGACAAATTTAAGCATTTTTTGGGAGACGATTTCTCAGATATTTCAATGATGGTTCTCACACATTGCGATGAGTTCAGTGATAAAGATTTGACAGAATTTGAAAACAGTTTTGGTAATCATAATATCACGAAACCATACATTGATTACTGCAAGTTAGGTATTGTCAGGTATGGCGCTGTGGATTATAAAAAGCTTGAGTCATACAAAGAGATGATTCGCAAACATGTGGTCGAAGACAAACTGGAAAGGATTGAGATTATGCGCGATAACTTTATTAAGAAGATTATATCGTGTGCCGACAAAGCTATAATGACTGATGAATTGCAGTTCATTTACGACGAGAGCGTAAAAGCGAAACAAAATGCAATCGAAGAGGAACTGAATAAAGTTACACAAAAATACGATGAAAAATTCCGTCAACAAGAAGAGTACATTAAAGTATTGGAACAAAAACTTTTAAACCAGAA
This sequence comes from Phthiracarus crinitus, assembly GCA_034698025.1. NCBI lineage: Eukaryota > Metazoa > Arthropoda > Arachnida > Sarcoptiformes > Phthiracaridae > Phthiracarus > Phthiracarus crinitus. The sequence continues at coordinate 1,515 of JAQGAW010002271.1, read as the reverse complement.
AAATTTAAATAATCCCGAACAGGAAAATGTAATCGAAATCGAAACGTAAATATTAATAATATTAATAAAATTAATAAAATTTATGTTTATTATGTTTAAAGTATATTTAATATGAATGTCGTTCCGTTTCTTAATATACAAACTCATGTAAACTTTAATATTACAAAATAATAAAATCTAAATCACATTTGAAAAAAATTCATTTGATGATTATTTGAAATAGAGTAGTAAATCTTTGAAACAGACCCGAGCCCGATATAAGCCCGTAAGTTTAAAGTTTGCCCCGGACTGAACCCGATTCAAAACTCAAAAGCCAGGCCCGATGAGAGCCGATTCAATCTATTGAGTTCAAAATTGTTTTATTTAAAATCGTCAAAGTATGACTGTAAAAACATTTTATCCACTTTAACAGTTTTTTTGCTTTTTTTATCTGTTTATAAGAATTTAACAATTATTAAAAGAAAACATTTATTAGCGGTTGACAAGTTCTTGATTTAAAATAAATTACACAGCGAATCTGTCATCAACAGCTGAGGTTCACGTGTTTGTCAAATCGGAAAACAATGAGCCGCCGATAGCTAACGCTGGAAATAGTTATAAAGTTACGCTTCGATTAAAGCAAAATTTAGTTGTTGATGGTTAGGTTTTGCGCGACGATATTGGCATCACTAAGTGGTTGTGGGAACAGATTGAAGGTTTAACTATATTTATTGTATTATCTATGTTTTGATGTTTATAATGTTAAGTCCGAAAATGTGACTATTATTAACTCAAACAGTGCCAAAGCAAATATAAGCAAATTAGTTTCGTCTAACAGTATGGATCTCGAAAGAAGCGAATTCTTCAGCGGATGTGGCCGTTGGTGTTATTCACGTGTCAGCCTAAAAATATAGCACCAGTAGCGGTGGCTGGCGGTCATCAAGTTATTGCATTTCCATTAACTGTGGTATTCTGTACAGTATATTGTGATTTCAAATTTTGAATTACTTTTAATGCTATATTTTAACTTAAAGGTTTTTTAAATGGCAGTAAATCGTACGATGATTTAGAAATTGTATCATATTTTTGGGAACGAACGCCAGAATCGTTGGCATTTGGAAATATAATTAACAATTCATCGCATTTACCGATATTAATATTAACGAATTTAATTACTGGTCGCTATTTGTTTAAATTAACGGTTACAGACGCACAGCGCTTGTCATCGTCTGAAACCGCTTCTATTATAGTTAAAACATCGCAAGATATTTAAAACTACGTTGAAATTACTTTGAATGCGGATATTAAATCGTTCACATATGATCAACAGTTGAATGTAATGAAAAAATTAGAGCTTTTTCTGGATAATGGAGAAGAGATTAAAATAAATCTTATAAAACTTGACGCAACAACACGTACACAAAGGTTTAATAAAAATAAAACATTTCTAAAGTTTATTTGGTGTTAATTGTTTTATTTTCATTTTTCTAGAGTTGTTATGATTTTCATTGCAATTAAAACTAACGGACAAACAAT
>JAQGAW010002270.1:0-15705 GCA_034698025.1 Phthiracarus crinitus | reverse complement strand
TTCGTTTTATAATTTATTGAACGAATTTAAAACAACAATTTCAATCAAGTAATAAACCGAAATAAAAAGGGACACTAATTATATGTAATTATTCCCTACAGTGCGGGTGTGGGTCGAAGTGGCACATTCATCGCTGTCGACCGAATCTGGCAAATGTTTAAGCATATCGGACTTAACATCGATAGCGCTGTCGTCGATATTTTTGGCACTGTGTGTGATATGCGAAAATATCGACCCAATATGGTCCAAACAGAGGCGAGTTTAATAACAATTTATTTTGTAAACATGTTTACTATTAATCAATTTTAATTATTTGGTCTCACTTTTTCGTATCGAGTTTTTCTATAAATAGTAATTAAATAAAGAAATTCTTTAGAGTAAGCAAAGAAATGCTTAAATTTAAGTTTACTTTAATTCCCCCTTATTTGTCAAAAGAAACGTATTTGTTATTTTTTTGCTCAAAAACTTGTATAACTTTTATTTGTCTTTTACTTTCCAGGATCAATATATTTATATCTACGATTGCGTCAAATATTTAATCGACAAAATTGAGAGCGAAAAAGATTTAAGGCATCATTTAGATGATACGGAGATTAGTAAAACAGGAGGTACTTATAGAGTATATCAACAAATTTCGTTAACCATCGCTATTAACAGAAAACCTAAATGCATACACTATTTTTTTATTAGTAATCTATATATTTTTAGATTTATTTTATTTAGTCTCTATATTTAGCTCAAAGCAACTTTATTTTGAAAAATATGGATTAGAAACCTTTTTTATAGTAATGAAAAAAAATTCTTGAAAGTTTGCCTTAATTAACATTGAAAGAAATTTTCCTATGCGTTTCGCTTGTGAAGCGCGCCTACAATTTCAAACAATTAAAAAAGTCTAAAAGCTCTTAAAAGCCAATTAGTCAGTGCAAACATTTAATTTAATTGTGACATTACTCGCAATTTTTAATAAGTAAATTGAAAAACACTAACACAAATTAACAACTCGTGACATTTTAAATAATTAATTTCACGGTAATGCTAATTTTAAACTACGACTACCGAATAACTAAGTTCTACGCTATTATATATTCAATAGCAATAAAATTTCTTTTCCTTAAGTCTCTGATTTAAATTCTACAGTAATAGTGTTTATTTTTTCGAAGATAATGAAAAAATACTTTGACTGCTGGCTATTGTGAAAAATGCATTCGGTTTCATAATACAATTATTGATAACTATAAATTTATATAATTGTGGCTATAATTAATAATTAAATTGTAAACTCTATAGAAAATTTTGTTTCTGGTAAAGAAAAAGACTACGATTGCTCATTAAATAAAGAGGTGTCCGAAGTAGCAGAAAACTCATTCGAGAATAAGTCGTTTATTAGCGAAGAAACAAGAGAAACAACTGATTTATAAAACTATTTTAGGCATTATTTAAGTTTGCATTGTAATTATCATTAAATAGAAAAAAATCAAATTAAAATTTGTTGTCACGAAAATTGGTTTCTAATTTTTTAACAGTATTTATAATATTTTTCCTTTTCTTTTGTTAAGTTAAAAATATTGCGCTAAAAATATGCAAACTATTTGTTAATAATATTCGAAAAACTTTTGAAATTGAATTTTTAAATACTATAAAGAGGTTTTTAGCATAAAATTATTCATTGATTGTATAAATGATTTACGCGTACATTTTGATTTTGCATAAATTTGGTATGAGCTTCTAAAGCTCATTGCCATTTCCGAACATTTTATGCAAATTAATTCAAAATATTTTCCATTAAATTAAGACATTTGAGCGCATTTATTCATTATAATTTAAAATTCTAATTTTCAAGAACTTTTACGAACCTATCATTGTTATCGGAGAGACAAAAACAAACTACTAATTATCATTTTGTTGTTTAAGAAAATGTCATTTTAGTAGACACTATTGTCTAAACTTGAGTTGTTTTTAAAGTTTTTCGAGACATAATCATGAACTTCATGGCTAACCTCACGCATTCACATTTAATCTCTCCCATCAAAAAAGGTGCAAACAAGTAGACAAACAAACCTGTTGTTACTGATTTTATATTGAAAAATTATATTGTTTACTACTGAACGACCGATACAGTACTGTCTCAGTGGCACCGCATAAACGTGTTTACAATCACGCAAAATATCCTATTTATGTAATGTGACCTGAATTCACTTTCACCTATTTTTTAAAAAACAACATTTTTTACACACTTTTGTTTTTCAAAAAAAATTTACACGAATTTGAAAAAACGAAAAAAGTTTCGCCTTAACTATCAAACAGTGTTTGTGCAATCCATTCTTAAAGCAAATATGCTTATAACGATTTTTTTATATTTGTCGATATTTAGACGAATATAAATAAATATATTAAATTCGTCGTTAGAATTTAATGGAATAAAAGTGGATTTTTTATTGAAATATCAAAAGCGATTTTCGAAAATGCATTTATCACTGGCTAAACAAACACTCACTTTTAAAGTGCATTAATGTAATCCAATGATGGGATTTTGATGATGATTTTTCAGTTACGAATATTTTATAACGATTGCGTAACTATAGGTATAATCACATTTTTAAGGTCAAAGTTCAAATAAACACTTTATAACTTTTATAGCGCTCAAAGTTTCGGCGTTTTTATTCATAATACATATATCGATAAATAGTCATTTAAAATCATTTCCAAATTCATGTTAACTGTAATATTTTTAACTCTCATAGAAAAATATATTACAAAATGTTTACTCTTATGAGCTATATATGAGCCGAAAATTTTTAACAAATTAATTCTAAAAACAGTCTTAATTTTCATTAATCAAACACAACGAATATCTTACACGTATACGTTAACGCGTTTGTTCAGCAAAGCATCGTCTCGTTTGCACACATTCTAACTCAATATACGGCGATAACGCCTACGTATTTAAAGCGAATCTCTAATTCTGTTAAATGTTTTATATAAGCCCTATAAGAACAATCTTCTGTTCGTCAGAACATTACCGAATAGCAAATATAATTTTATCTCAAGTTTTTGTTTATCTGATAGAGGAACGCATAAAAAACATATGTAAGCGTCTATTATGTCAATGTTAAGTTTTTTTGCAGATCTGATTGAATGCTTTTTAAACAATTAAATTTAGTTTTTTAACGATTCAATGAAAACTATTATTGTGCACAAGTTTTTTTGTTTGACAAATGTAATATAAGAATATTCTTTGAAAATTAAATCAATACATAAGATTCGCTTTAGCGTGTGTTAACGTTATTTGATTATAAACAACTAAGTTTCGTAAAATTACATTTTTATGATATATTCTTAGCATTAATTATAAATATACATATAAAATAAATGAAAAGATGAAATATATTAATTCATTTTTTGCGAAATTAGAAAAACAAATAACAACTATAGACGAGACACACTTTAGAAAGTTTTCGAGTAGTATTGCACTTAAACAACATGTATGCACTTAAGGAATGAGCTTAGAATGTACTTTTATAATTTGCGAAATTAATTCATATTCTTAATACTGGATGTCTTTTATATATATAGAAACAGAATTAAACTATAATACTTTACTGGAAAACTGGTATTTGAATATATATTTGTGGTAACGTATAACTAAGCTGTAGTGTACTCGCGAAAGATATTACAGTTTAATTTTAAAGTATTAAATTAATGAGCATTAGATATTTATTAATCATAAGTGTTTTCAAATGAAAAATAACTGAAACGTAAAAACAACGTAAAATTAAAAAACTTTTATTGTGGTTTTCTTATCGAACGTAAAAAATATAAATTAAGTTAAAAGCGAAAAATAAAAAAATATAAGGTAAAGAATTTAATTATTTAATAATTGTTATATAGTAGACCTAGAATTAAGTCACTAATTTGTTACTAAACAATTAATAACGAGTTAATCGCAGTACGAGTATAACTCTCTTACAGTGCACGGCTTCTTACAGCATTCATCAACGATTCCCCTTCTGTCTCGATTGAACGCAACTTCGTTCGCGTTTTTCTTTTGCTCATTTAACAAGTTGAACGCCTGTTTCGGTGAAATAATGTAATGCCTATTATTATCGGCAAGTTTTGGTGGATTGTACTGCGCTTTCGGTACGATATCATCCAATTCTGGGAATTCTAGGGCAACAGATAGAAATAAATTTGGCGTTTGGCACAAAAATACTATACAAATATGATAGTAAGCTATAATACATATATTTACCAAAATTATTTCTTTTAATAGGACTAAAATAGTTGCCATCGCATAGTAGTCGCAACACGTTCACGATGTTATTTCCACAGTATTTTTGAGCGGACGATCGAATCCTGATTATGTGTCTATTAAACATGATATTGGATGTGGGAATTGCGGTCACAGTAGTCATTACAGACGTGACCGTGTAAAGTAAAGCAACTGTTGTTGTCATCGCTGTTAATGACGAACGCATCTATTAATCGAAATATGGCTTTAATTAACTCACGTTTAATGAAAAGTTTTATAAAATAGGCTGAATTTTAAAGAAAAACTACACAATCTTTATAAGATTTAAGTAAAAAAATAATAATTTTATCGTGAAATGTCAAGGAAAAAATATAATAATTATCAAATTTATCTCAAAAAAATTCCTCTAAAAACTAAATAGTAATAATTGTATTAAAGTTTACTCACATTTTCTTAAAAAGATAAAATGATTATTTATGAACGGAAATTAATGAATGGTCCAATAAATTATGCAATTATGCCGCAGAGAATTAATTAATTTTTTTAAAATTAAAAAAAACTTAATTTAAACGTTTAAAATAATGAACACAAGAATGTTTTTATTCTAAGAAAAATGTTCGCCAACTCTCCGACAGCAGAATAGAAAGTGAAAGCCTATTAAAAAAATAACGGCGTTTGAAAAGTGTGTTTGCACTGAAACAAAATTTATCAATGCTTTCTTCTACTCTAGCAGTCTGTCTACTTTAGACATAACGCATGACATTAAAATCCAAATAAAAAACAGCGTAATATTGATGAAAACAAAACGACTGTCTTATCCCGAAATGTTTTAGTATAGTATTTTCAAATTTCATCGCGTTTTTTAAATATTAGGTAAATATTGGTTAAAAGTTAACGAAAATTCTAATCGTTTAACCTTAACCCCAATAGTTTATAACTTTAAAACTTCATCCTTACTTCATTGCTAACTTTTTATATTTATCAAAAATAAGCTTTGATAAGAATTTAGAATTATTATATTATTATTATATTAGTCAATTTTATTCAGAATTCGGTCAATAAAAAAATGCATTATTCAAAACTATAAAATAATGATAATAATAATAAATTGCGTAATTCTTGTATTAAAACTTTATATGAATACTTTTATGAACTCTTCAATTATTTATATAAGTAAAAAGGGTTAAAAACTTCTGGTTTTAGTTTCAGTTATAAATGGTTTAAAACAAATTAAACTTAATCTTATTTATAACTTAAACTTTTAACATTAGCTGTAATTGAGTTGAATTTTAAGCGTCAAAAGTTTAATCATTTTTAAAATATGCCTTAATATTTCAACGATCTTTGATTAGTTTAGTTTAATAAACTAGGCCTATGTTTATAAGATTATTAGTGGAAAAAAGCAAACTTTATTTGAAAAACATATCAATAAGTCTATCAATAATGATATCGATAATGAAGATGTTGTGAAGAATAAATGCCTATTTTTCATTTGTAGAACATTGTGAAAGTTTTCTGTAAATTAAATATTAATCTGTCAAAACAAGTCTAAATGCCTAAAATTAATTCACGACTTGTTTTTTCAGCATTAGGTTAGATTATTCCAGTCACTGCACGCAATAGGTTTTATGTCGTAATTCATATATAAAAATCTTGGAAAGAAAACTTAAAAATAATTTTTTATGACGTTTGTATAAATAATTCATTAAAACAAAAGCAAATATTTCAACGCAATATATCCGTTTTTAAATATAGAATCGGAAAATTATAATACGAAATTTATTATATAAAATAAACGTCTGTTAAAAATCTTGATATTGTTTTTAACTGATAGACAATTAAAAAATAATTTCTTTAATTACTGCATAATTACTTAAATATTAATTTCAATAATAAAAAGTTTTACCGCAACATTGATTAGATCGGAAATAAACAGCGAATTCATTGGAAACGTCTACATCACTATCCTTTCAAAATAGATTCAAAAATTAAAACAAACGTTTCAGTGATAAAATGAGCAATTTTTTAGGATGCGTTATAGTTTTCAGCTTCGCGTGTTATATTCGCATATTTTAAATGTAATCGTATTGCTCGTAACAGAGATGCGATGCGACTGCGGCTTTCCTGGACTTCCGACTGATTCCCAATTAGACTCGACAAAATTAATTTACGCTGAAAATGAAACGGTTACGTATAAATGCAAAAATTATCCTAATTATTATAAAAAATTTAAACGAAAGTGTGTGGACAACTGGTGGAGCGGACAAACTGCGAGATGTGGTAAGTTTTGAGCATTAAGTAACTGTTAAAAAGTTTTGTTTAGTTTGGATCAAACAAAAACCACTGTTTTAAACGATATATTAATGAATTTTTTTTTCTAACATAGGAAGTCAAGCTGAACTTGAATCTATTACTCTATATTCGCAAAATGGTACTGTCATTATAACAAAGCAGCCCAGTATTGGCAATAATGAGCCAATTTTTTCTGTGTCAGACAAGTTTCCATTAATTGAAACTAATGTCACGGACACACAGCTAAACCGTTTCACGATCGAAGTAATCATGAAAAACAAAACTGCCGTCGATATGATGCTGGAAATTTGGCTCGAATTGGAAAAACTGACGGATCAGATAAATATTACGCGAACTCATGTCAATTATAGATACTGTTATATAGACTATCAGCTCATAATTAATTTAACGCAAGTAAGTTTTATTGCGTGCGATTTAATCGATGAAAACGACTATAATAGTACGGTCGACAACATTACGCTCCATATATTCAGTGAACAACTAAATTCAGTAATTATCAAAAATTTCGTGATATACATGCGAACGAAATCTTGCGGTCAAATCGAAACGCCGCACAACAAAACAGGAATAGAATTAATTCCACTCAATGGCAGTCACTATATTATAACGTGCAGCCAAAAAATGAATTTTTACTCTTTCGAAGACTATCCACTCGACACTGTTCAGTATATTAGTTGCGGAGCTGATTCTCGATGGTCGGCAACGTATCCAAACTGCGTATCACTCGATCCGTGCGGTCCTATCGAGAGCGCGCTCAACTTACAAATAATATACACTAATTCAAACAACACTCAAAATATAGCTCTTCATTTGTGCTTAAACAGAACCGATACGATGTATGAATTGATAGGCAACTCTATCCGACACTGTATCGATGGCGAGTGGTCGGGCGATGCGCCGTTTTGCCGACAGATACCGATAAATAATTTTATCGAGAGAGAGATAACTGTTGTAAATTCGTTTCCGAAGGCAGACACGAAAAAATTTAATTACAAACTAGTGATTCACGTGATGTCAGTGGTGATTGGTTTCGCCGCCGTTTCGGTTATTATTTTATTTATTTGCGTAAAAAACAAGATGAGGCGGAAATACAAACCGAAACAACAGCGAAGAAAAAGTGGAGATCAAAGCAAAATTCGTTCGGAATTATACGCTGATATCATAAATAACAATAATGAGAATCACTATACTTCGCCAAGAGTTTCGCTAAATTATTCGGGTATTGAAGCGGAGAAAAGTGATTCAGACATCATTAATAATAATGATTACGAAATTATTAATTGTCAATACGAAAATTTTGAGATCATCGCTAACCATCAGCAGAGTATTGATGACAGTAAACCAGAAATTGAACCAATATATACTGTTATTATATGATAACAAAGAATTTTTATATTTTTCTGGCCGTGTTGTGAATACAATAAATCATTAAAACTTTCAATTCGTTTGCTCAAAATTAGGTGCAAAGTTTTTATTGTTGATAATTTATTTTTTAAGTACGGACATACTTAAGAACAAAATATCTTTATTATGATCATATACTAAATAAGCACTGAATATCTTAAATAAAAAATATATTTTGGTGAAATAACTGAATTATAAATGATATTTCAATAAAAAAGTTTTAACAAAATTTTTAACTCGCTTTATAAGGTTTTATTATAAATTTATTAAGGTTTGTTAAAATTGACCAAAAAATTTATTATAATTATTAGAAACTCAATAATAGCATTTATTGCATATCAAATTAGCGATATAAATTGCTGCAAAATTGTTCTAAAATAGCACTTAATTTTTAATAAAATATTACATATTAGTTAAAGAATTAAAATTTGGCATTCTTATGTGAAATGTTTCTTAATTTTATAAATTAACTGATTTGTATTAATATTTAAAACTAAAATACCATAATTTAATAATAAATATGCCATAATTTGGCAAAAATCATGCCATAATGCCATACCATAATTAACACTTCAGCACGCCATAAAAATCCCATTCCTGGTCATGGGTCAAACAATTCCAAAATTTTTTGTTAAAATAGCTAAATATCTTGTCAAAATTGGCAAAGATAAAAATTTCTGTTCAAGAAATAACGTATTTTTAGCTTTCAACTGGTCAACAAATGAATCAAAATTTTTGAAACGCTTATTGAATTAATGTATATATTTATATATATAGTGCTTCTATTAAAAAATTTTTGTTTTAACCTTATATAAATTTAAAGTATTGATTGCTTAAAAATGAAAGTAAGTAGAAGTTGGGAAACAGTAGAATCAATACATTAAATGATCATACAATTAAATGCAGTAAAATTGGTGTGTAATCCTATAAATAAACCAAATATTCGACTCAAATTGAGCGCATTATGGATTTTAGTTCTTTATTACTTTATTTGACTATTAAAATATTTTTATTATTATTTTATTTATGTAATTTATATTTAGCCGATAATATGTTCCTCAAAATGTTGAAAACGAATGCTCTTTTATATAATAATAAATTGTATGTTTTAAAAAGTTCAGTTTACACGATAAACATAGATTTAAACAAAATCAGTTCTATAGTTAGGTTAGAAATAAGTGGCATAAATATATTATTTGGTAAAATTGCAACTAAAACATGCAAAAAATCGAAACTGATCACCCATTACCTCCACATATGATTATAGAAAATGCTGGCAATCACTTCTATGAGATAGGATTGTGGCAGTTTATGATTGGAAATACTAACAGAGGTCCAATATATATTAATGCTATTCCAAAACTATTATGTGCTATAATATTATTTGTTCGTTCATTCATTTCAATATTAACTAAAACTACGAACAAAGATTTTTTTATCAAAATCGGAGACTTCTCTTACTTCTTAAATATACGCTATCATTGGAATTTGATTCTCATATTAACATTTTTTGTCGCAATTATCAATCAATCGATTCATTACTGGAATTATATACATGATATTTATCCGTCATATATGAAAGTATTTGAAATGATGGCTGGATTTGTTTCGCCCCAATCAGTAGGTCTCAATAATCAGGAAAATATTCATAAACTTTTGAATAAATCGAGATTTTTATTCAAGTTTATTGGCCTTAATTCTACATATATATTCCCAATTTTTTCTTTTATTATTTGTATGATTCCCTTTGCCATGAATTGTTCTTTAAAGCAAATAATTTTATATGCACTTCCATGGAGTTTACTTCTTGTTTATATTCTAAAATGTTATGAAAGTTTTATTGTTTGGCCGATCACTTATTTTTATTTGATTTGCTTTTATTTAAAATTAAAAATCGTGAAAAATAATTGCGAAATCGAAAATAAGATAAAACAATCGGTTGTTCTTAACGATAAAATAATCCGTTCTCTCATTAAATCAATGCACGAAATTTATTTTGAAATCAAGAATTATAATGACATTTATTGGGCATTGTTTTCGTTTTGGCTCTATTTGTTATTCTCGGCTATAATCTGTCTCCTATTATACAGCGTATTGTTTGGTGACATGACATCGTCAGTTCGGATTCTATTTAGTTATGGAACAGCAGTTTTTTGTTTAGTCTTAATTGGTTTAATGAATACCGCGTCATCTTTGGCTCACGAAAGTGGCAAATATTATGCATTGGTTTTGAAATTATATGCGCGTAATATTAAACGAAGAATTAAAACAAAAATGAGATTAAAGGTAATATATTTATTATAAATAATGAAATCAAACATTCAATTTGTATTATTATTTTCAAATAATAGTTATCAGTATTTATCGAAAGATTGAGTGAAAAATCAGTTGGATTTTACTGTTGGAAACTATTTATTATTAATTATTTTCGCTTTTATGAAGTATTTGCAAATAATATAGATTTTAGATTATATAAAACTTAATCAATTATTTTATAGATTTTGTCGATTATCGCAATATTTTTCTTGAAAGTCGTGGAAATGTCTACAAAATAAATATCATTGATTTCTGAGTTTGGGTTATGAACATTGTATTAAACTTGTTTCTTAATAACATATCTCGTTAATTATAGTTCGAAAAACATTTTGTAATTCTGACGCAGTATATGATTGTGTTTCTTATTTTTAATATATTTTTCCCCTGATTATTAGGGTCTTTGTAATCATTAGAAAAATTAGTGAAAATTATGGACTAAGACTCCAAAAATAAAAATTATGTATAAATAACAATCAGACATTTATTGATTTCTTTTAAATAAAATGGCAATAAAATTTATGCTTTGAATATAATATTCAGTTAAAAGTAAATTATTATTGTAAAAGTAAGTATTTAGAGGTCAAAGTGCTATAATATGAAATACTATTTTAGTTGAGTCATTACAGTAGTTAACATAGCATTTGTATATAATAATTACTTCATTTTTTAAAATAATGACTAGAAAATTTTTTATTTAATTGATGAAAATAAGTATTTTGTTTGCATCATTTCAAACAGTTTGATTGCATTGACTACATATTTGATTGCAGTATTGTTTTATAAATTAGATAGAATGGCACTTATAAAAATTGATTACAATTGTTATCATTAGTTTAATACGTATGTTTATATGAGTATTAAATAAATAATACTAATATAAAAATGGTATATAAGAGAAAACGTAAAATTATTTAATATAACAATTAATTCATAAAACTTATCATTAAGTGCTAAACGAGATAAAATGACAAAAACTCTAACAATACTTTTTCAAGCTGCGGATGGAATCGGACATATAAATGCGTGTATTGGTGTGGCAGAGGTATTGCGTGAAAGTGGACATAGGATTGTGTTTGCTTTAAGTGAACAGTGGAGAGGAAAATTGAGTATATATGGCTTCGAAGAAGAGATACTCCGTTACCCCGAGAGAGATCCAAACCAGGATCCAACGATAATAATGGCAGCACAGGCTAAAATGTTGGAGGCTTTAATAGAATCATCGCCTGATAATATGGAAGTAATGTTTAATAAAGTAATGAACATAAGATTTGAAAAAGCAAAGAATATTGAAGATGCTTTATTAGAAGAGATTGTCAATAGAATTAAACCCGATGTTATTGTAATCGATAACTTTTTTGTGTGTCCATCACTGATTAAAACAGGCATTCCGTGGGTTTTATTGTGCAGCGCTAATCCACTAATACTTTTACCGCCGAATGAAAATCTTCCGCCCGCATGTTTTGGTATGTATTATTCTGTATTTTTATTTCAGTTTTTCGTAGAATAGTCAAGTATATGTATTTGATTATGTCTAACTGTTCAGCCATCTTTGATTATCAAAGCTCCTTGTATATTGATATTATGTATAAGAAAAATATTTCTTGATTTTAAAAAATCTTTTTAAATAATTTCATAAGACATTGTTGTAATGTTGAATTTTGTATTAAGTACTATTATTGGATTAAGATTAAGTTTTATTTAAGATTAAAGAAGTTTTAATAAACATTATTATAAATATTTCGGTTATAGCTTAGATCGGGCTATGATCTGAATTATTTTAATAACAAAGTCTAACACATTATGTTAAAATTGTATTCAATTAAAATAATATTTTTATTTAGGATTATCTATATATGGCGACAAAAATGAATGGAATAAATACAGAATAAAGCTTATAAATATGATAAAAGATTTGCATAATGTTTATAATGACTGGCTTAAGGAGTATGGTTTAAAGGAAAAGCAAGAAAATAGTTTTTTCTATACATCACCACATTTAACGATTTATGATTTTCCAAAAGAAATTGATTATTCAAACGAAGCAAAATTACCATCAAATTATCATGGTTTTGATAACTTTATGCGTTCAGAGAAATCCGAAGAGTTTGTATTGCCTGAACAGTTGACAAATAAATCTGGAAAATTAGTATATTTCTCGTTGGGATCAATAGCTTCTGGAAATATTAATCTAATGAAACGATTAATTTCTATTTTATCAAAATCTGCGCATAGATTTATAGTATCACTCGGAAAATTTCAAGATCAATACGAACTGTCGGATAATATGTGGGGACAAAGTTATTTGCCTCAAACTAAAATTCTACCATTAGTAGACTTAGTCATAACACATGCCGGGAATAATACTCTAACCGAAGCATTTTATTTCGGTAAACCAATGATTGCTTTGCCATTATTCGGTGATCAATTCGATAACGCGCAGAGAGTACAAGACTATGGTTATGGCATTCGACTCAATGCTCTTAAATGTACTGAAAATGAATTATTAGAAGCGATTGAAACATTGGTTAATAATTCTGAACTTAAAATAAAATTTGACAAAATTTCTAAACGCATACAAACATCACAGTCTCTTAAAAATGTTGTGAACTTAATTGAAAGATTAGTGAAATAAATACTTTTTTATCTAAAGGTTATATTTATAAATTTATCACTCTTTAATTTTTAAAATTAATCTTAACTATTCAATTATTCAGTTAATGAATAAAATATCTATTGTCGATGAAATTTTATTAAAATATAAACAAAGCTTATTTTTGAATAATAATAATAATAATAAATTTTAATAATCGATTTCTAAAGTATTTTAAAATTAGCTTTAAAATCATTTATGTTTTAATTGAGAATTCCTTAGATTGTGAAATCCTCGATATATTAATGTTATTTTCTATAATTATGCCAAATATCTAAATTATTTATTAAATATTTTTTACTCTCTGCCAAATTACGAAAACGTATAGATAAATATGTATATTAATTATTAGTGCTTAATTAATAGCATATAGAGTTAACTGTAAATTAAATAAGAATTAATAGTGTTGTGGACATAATTTATGTCACGTAATGTTTTATGTAATGTAATGACTTAGTAGTCATTACATATCCGTTTCCGTATAATTATATATTGAAAACTGAGCACATTTTCAGTGCTTATCTAACGTTAAAACAGTTAACATTAGACTAAAAATATAAGTGAAGTTAAATTGAGTTTAACGCCATTTTGGCACTCATTCACAATTACTAAATTATTAATTAATTGTTATTTAATTGATTTGATTATATTACTATTATTATTATTCGATTATTATTATTAATGGTATAATTTATTAAACGAATATATTATTAAATGAATGGAACGTTAAATACGATTACTTTAATCATAACAATTGGCGCAGTTTTGGCAAAAAGCGTGTTACGACTGAAATCGAATAAATCGAAAATTGGTTAAATTAGAATTAATTTATTTAAATTAAATTTAGTATAAATATAGATATAAGTCTAGAATACTATATAGATTTAAATAGAAAATAATTTAATGTTTAACACAATTAAACGATAAACGTATGCATGCATTTGAACGATCAAATAATTTAATGCAAATTGAACTGAATTAATGCGAAAATCGCAACAATCAACTAATTTTGATCAAAATTTTGATTCAAATAAGAAAAAATATAAATCATTTGATTAATTTCAAGCTTAATAAAGCTATTAATATAGAATTGAATCAAATCAATACTGAATTTAAAAAATCAATTGAAAAATCAATATAATTGAGTGAAACTCAAAACAAGCAAACATTTAATAATTTGATAAAATCAAATTTAAATTGAATTAATTTATATGCAGAGCATATCTTAAATCATTTAAAAAACTAAACTGATTTAGCTTTTGATACGCGAAACGCGTTAACAACTGAAAACATAATTACGTAAGAATAACGATTATAATTGACATCAAATTATTTTAAAAAGATATTAATTGATTACGAAAGATATTAAATTAAATAATTAGTTATATTATTGATGTAAACATATGTGTTTGATTTAAACGATTTGAAATTTGTGTTAATTATTGAAAAAATTGAATCAAATTTAAAGTAGAAATTGAATATTGTTTAAGAGATAAACAAATAATTAAATACTATCGCATGCAATTAACTCATAATTATTTTAATTAATATAATGATATGAAGTGAAACTGAAAAGAGTAACAAATCTGAAATAAATTAATTCGAAATATTGAATATCTAAACTAAACTTTAAGCGAATTATACTCAAGTTATATCATATATCTGATCGCATGCTATGAAATTAATTTAAAACTGATTCAAATACGAATAAATAATCAGATATATTGTGATTTAATTGAAAGTGATTATAACTATATTGATTAGAAGTGAACCGTAATTATAAATCTTTGAAAAAAAATTAATTTAAATTGTGAATTAAAGTAATTGCATACAGTGATTGATAATTATTACAAACTTTATAAACTAAAGTTTTATTAATTAAAACGGGAGACAAAGAGCAAACTCGTGTTAAGCCAAAGCGTAAAGTTAAAAAAGATTATGATTACAGATTACTTAATACAAAAGGCGAACAGTCATTAAAAAAAGAGCTTAAATTATTAATGAAAATTGATTTAACTGATAATCAGTCAAATACAGCTACGGCTAACAATTCGGAAATTGAAACAAATAGTGAGTCTGAATCTGAAATGGCTCCTAAAGATCCTAAATTAAAGTTATTTGATGGGTCGGATAAATCAATTGACATAATTAATTGGTTACCTTTATTTGAGTTAGCATTTATTGACAGAACTCCAGAACAATTAGTTACGAAGTTATACCAATATTTGGATGGACAAGCATTGACTTATTTCTCGACTCAATTTAGTAGTAAATTATTGGCAAAAGAAGCTGTAACATGGAATGAAGTTAAAAGTTCATTCATAACACGTTTCAATAACCAATTGGTATCACCATTTATATCGGCTAAACACAGAAAATTGAAAAGAGAGGAAACAGTGCGTAACTATTTTGACGAAAAGTTACAATTATTGGAACAGACGGGACTAAAGACGGAGTTAATAATCGATGAATTAACTGAAGGTTTACCATTACATATGCGAACTGTGTTGTATGCGGCACAGGTTATAGACGTTCAACAGTGGTTAAGAGTCGCCTCTCGAGCAGTATCTGATCATCAGCTGAACCAACCAAAGCCAGCATATATTCCGGACAAGAAAAAGCATACAAACAACTGTACGATAGAACACTGTGATAAGCCTCATACTAGTAAACCTATTGATTCGAAACCAACTCTTGTTGATGGAACTCAAACAAGAGGCAGATCACGACCACCGAAACCATGCTTTATTTGTAAGAAGAGAGGAGTAGCGAA
>JAQGAW010002269.1:0-15706 GCA_034698025.1 Phthiracarus crinitus | reverse complement strand
AAAATAATATGTATTTTACTTTTACTTTTTGTTTAATTTTCCATTTTACTTGTATTTTACTTTTACTTTTTGTTAAATTTTTAATTCGACTTGTATTTTAATTTTTCTTTAACTTTCAAAAGTAAATACAACACAACTACTTATAAAAAACGAAATTATTTTTAATTATAACCGTTCTGTTATTATATTTAAATTCTAGTAGTTTAGTCTATTGTTGTATCGTTTTAATATTATGTATTTTAATTGTATTTTGAATGAAAACTTTTATAAATAAATTTCAAAGTTAGAAAACATTACTTTAGAAAAAATAAATAAAGGAAGCGAACGAACAAAATTTATTTAAAACTAACTTAAGTTAAGATTTCGTTATATTCCACGTTGATTTTAATATTGCGAATTTCTGTGTGGCATATGCCGATTTAAATAATCAACACTATTACTTAAAAAACATTATTTATTTAATATTTTATTTATTTATTAATTATTTAATATTAAATAGGGGAAGCATGATGAAAATAGTGGGAGCGAGCGAAAGAAAAGAGCGAGCGACAAAAAAATCTTAACTTAAAAATGAAAACTCAGATATTATGTCCGTATAGATCTTGTTTTATGTTAAGCCAAACCTGTGTCCGATTATTTTGCAAATTTAATCAACGACCCCACCCGGCACGTTCAAAAGAGTTGGTACCTGTAGGGGCCATACAGTTATTATATAAATTTTATTATTCAATTTATTGAAAAATTTAAATATAATCTATACTAGTGATTGAAAATATTCTTATTTTAATTACCGTTACCCTACCGTTACCGATCCCAAAATTACCGTTAACGTTTCATTTTTTCACATCATTACCGTACCGTTACCGGAGCTAATATCCAAATTCACTGTCGTACCGCGGTAATGAACAAAAATTTTCAATCACTAGTTATAAGTTAAGATAAAATTTAAAATGTTTTCAACCGGTTAGAGTAATAATTGTTACTAAATTTTACCGTTAACTTTTATAACTGATCGAATACATAGTATTATAATAAATATTTTCGATAGAATAGGATTAAAATAAAATCGACTTCTCTTAGCGTTTCCAACCATAAACTGCCACAATCCTATCTCATAGAAGTGATTGCCAGCATTTTCTATTGTCATATATGGCGGCAATGGTTTACTTGTATCGATATTTTACATACTTTAACGAAGTAATTTTACCGCATAATAAATTAATGCTATTATATTTCTAACAAAATTACGAATGACTTTTGATATTTTACTAAAAAATTATAGCTTTAAAATATTATAAATTTTATTAATTTCAAAATATAATTCAAATTTTTGTTTTTAAAATTTTAAGTAAAATTTTAAAAATTTAGAAATTATTATTATACTATTACCATTATTTTCTTATATATCCATATATTGAATGATATCGATTTACATAAATTATAAATGTAAATGCTTTTCATGAAATTCGTTTCCAACTTTATTGATTTGCAAAAAGTGTTTCAACTTTATTTTCACTAGACTAGTAAACGGATTCCCGAAATGTTGTGCTCAGGTCGGGTACCCAACAAAATTACCGGATTGGACCCGGTTCGGGCTCAAATGTGTCGGGCTCTAGTCGGGTCGGGTTTGAATTTTTTTGGAAGAAAATCAGATTTTCAATTTTTATTTTAAAATTCACATCTAAACTTTTTAATAACAATAAAACAATAAAACAATGAACATTCTTTTATATTAGGGCACATTAAAGCGCTAATAAAATAAACAAAAAGTTTGAAACCGTATTTTGAAACACATCAGACACACACCATTCAAATTTTGAATTGACAATGCAATAGAGTAAACAAATGTATTTAACGAAACTTTAATTTATATCAAAGTATTAAAAACTGCTAAAACGACTTCAAGTGAGAATAATTTAAATTATTAAGTAGCAGTTTCGGCTCATTTATCATAATCACCGATAAAAACAATTGTGAAAATAAAACAAGCTTTATAACAATGTTTTTAAAATCATTTAATTTTGATTTCACATGTTTTAAATATGTGATAACAATCAATTTATATATTAAATAATTTATTAATTTTACATCATTATTTAAATTTTTTCGTATAATGAGTTCAAAAAATGGTTAAAAAGAAAATTAGCAATTTATTTAATAACAAATAAAATTTAAACTAACTCTGATAAAAACTATTTTATAATTTTTTCCAATTAAATTTATTTGATAACAACTCTGATATAAACTTAATTATAATTTTTTTCCAACTCAAAAATATAAAATTAATATCCAAAATTTTTTTTGCTTATTTTATAATTTTAATCAGAAAACCTTTCAAAATTATCATAAAATAAAAGCTTTAAATTCTACTTGCACTTAAAATAATTATTTTTCTAGATGATAACTATGTCTATAAAATGCAAAAGTTGCGTAAAAATCTATTTAAAGATTTAAAAATGTTTAATATTTTTGTATAATGTAGAAAACAAAATAAAATTATGTGTAGATATTGAAATATTACACAACATGTTAAAATATAGATTTTCTTGTCCTTTTTATATATTTGACATTCAAAAATATTATTAAAAGAACTATAAACTGAACTTCAAAACATTGTATAAATCTATAAAAATTAATTTTATTGAGTTTCAGTGTTAGAATTATATTTATAAAAATTCAGTTTATTATTTAAAATAAACAAATAAATAAACTTATTATATTCATTTTTTATTGTAATTTAACCCATAATATCAATTTTGATATAAAAATGCAAATTTTTAATTCATACATAGACACAAGCAAATCTCTACCACAAAATTTGGTTATTGAAAATGCTGGCAATCACTTCTATTCGATAGGATTGTGGCAGTTTATGATTGGAAATGCTAAGAGAAGTCGAATATATTTTAATCCTATTCTAACACTTATTGGTGAAATAATTTTATCCATTCGATCCATCATTTCTATATTAATTAAAAATGAAAATAAAGAATTTTTCATCAAAATAGGGGATTATAATTACTTTTTGAATATTCGTTATCAGTTTAACATAAGCGCATTATTATATTATTTTATGGCAATTATTAGTCAAGCGATACATTACTGGAATTACAAACATGATATTTATCCTTCATATATGAAAGTGTTTGAAATGATGGGTGGATTTAGAACACCACAATCTATTGGTCTCAACGATAAAGAAAAGCTTCTCAAGCTTTTGAATAAATCGAGACTTATTTTCAAATTTATTTATTTCAATACTACTTTTCTGATACCAATTATTATGTTTTTTGTTAATATAGTTTCCTTAGCAATGAACTGCAATTTAATGCAATTATTTATATATGCACTTCCATGGAGTTTCCTTTTGGGTTATAGCGGTAGTTGTTATTTAAATTTCATTGTTTGGCAAATTACTTACTTTTATCTGATTTGCTTTTATTTAAAAATAAAAATCGTGGAAATTAATAGCGAAATCGATCGTAAACTTAGGCGATCGGTTGTTTTAAATACTAAAATAATTCGATCAGTTATTAATCCGTTGCAAGAAATATATATTGAAATAAAGAATTATAATGACAACTATTGGTCAAAATTTGCGTTTTGGTTCTATTTGTTATTCGCTGCCATAATTTGTCTCGTACTATACAGCGTGTGTTTTGGTAATATGACTGCGACCATTCGATTCATATTTTCATACGCATTAGTTTTGGCCATTTTTATGTTATTTGGTTTAATGAATACCGCGTCTTCTTTGGCCTACGAATGTGGCAAAACATATGAATTGGTTTTGAAATTATACGTATTCAATGTTAAATAAAATGTTAAAACAAGAATGAGATTAAAGGTATAACACATAAAAAATTAAATTAATGAACTCAAATATATATTTTTTTTAGTTATTATCATTTATCGAAAGATTGAGCCAAAAAAGAGTTGGATTTTACTGCTGGAATCTATTTATTATTAATTATTTTCGCTTTTATGAAGTAAATCAATACTTTTTAATTTAATAATAAGTATTAGAGTAGTAAATTGTTAAAATTTTCAGGCCCGAGCCTGACAGAAGGCCGAAAGTTAAAGTTTCAGAGCCGAGCCCGATTATTTTTTAAAGTCAAAAGCCCAGCCAGATTAGGCCCTATTCAAGTAATTATGTAAAAAATTGTTTTATTTAAAAAATTTAGCAATATTGGTTTAAAAGGATTATCTACTTAGACAGGTTTTGTTTGAGTTTTAATTTGATTATATTAACTTAATTTAACGTTACATTTAAAAAATTTTTCTATTCATGAAACATAGAAAAAGCGAATATTCAATAAAAATTTGAGAAACTTTGAAGCCCGACCCGGCCCGAATTTTTTTATCTTTAGGCCCTAACACGGCCCGGCCCAAGGACCATTGTCTTGGGCACGCGGGGGCCCGACAAATTGGGTGCACGATTACTAGTCTAATACGTTTACTAATTGCAAATATTTTTTAATTAATTTTTCTTATTTCTCCGTAGATTTTTTCGCTAATTTGCTTATTATTTTTGAAATTAGTTGAAATTTCCTCAAAATAATTTTATTTACTATAATTCGATTCCAATTTCGCTTCAAAAACTTTTAAACCTCAATCTTTTCATATAGTAAAAGAATATTCCAATTCACAAAAAGTATTCACTTGTTTATATGCCTGACTTATTCAAGAATTTATGTAATATATATAAATGTAAATAATTAAATAATAGTTGAGAAAAAAATCTGTTAGTACACAGTACTACTAAATTATACTATAAATATTCATCATACAAATACTGAAATTGTGGTAAAACATAATTGTGCCACAAATAAAATGATCTAATATTTATGAGTTTTAACTTAACATTCAACTAATTCATATTAATTGTTATAAAATGTAACAATTTTGAAGTATAATTTATTTGGGACTTCTGTAACTTAAACTTTTAATAATTACGGTTAATTAAATAATAATGGTGTAATTAAAATAAAAGATTTACTTGTAATTTTAGTTTATCATTACTAAATTTTATTCAATTTTTAATAATAATTTTGGTCAAATTTCATTAATTAATTAAGAAAAACAAGCAAGTTTTAAGAAAGAAAAGAAATAAATTAAAAGATTATTAAGTTATTAAAAGAGAAAAAAGATAAGTATGGATTCGTTGGGGTTTATCATAATTTAATAAATTAATGATGCGATGCGTAAATTGTCATTAAAACGGTAACGCATATCAACCGTGATGATGGTGTTTCTTGTGATGATGATGACCAGACTTGTGATGATGATGTTTATGGTGGTGACCGGAATGGCCACCCGAATGTCCTCCGTGACCGCCGTGCTTATGGTGATGATGGCCGTGCTTGTGTTCGTGGTGTTTGTGGTGTCCACCCTTACCGTGATGTTTGCCGCTGTGGTGTTTCTCATGTCCGTGATGTCCGTGATGTTTCTTGTGGTGCCATCCGTGGTGACCGTGTTTCTTGTGTCCGTGACCGTGTTCTCCCTTATGTTCCTTGTGATGATGCCATTTCTTCTTATGTCCGCCGCCCTTATCTTTCTTGTGTTTATGCTATTTTCGTATTGAAAGAATTTTTAAAAAATACTTTAAATAATTTATTCTTAAATTTTCCAAACCTCGTGATGCCATTTATGATGATAACCTTTGCCATGTTTTTTTGTGTGATGTCCTTTCGATCCGTGTTCGTGCTTATGACCCTTTGAATGGTGTCCTCCGTGTTCTGGATTTCAAAAAACGTCAACCAAACAGAGAAAAAAGTATTAAAATGAAACCTAAATCATAAGTATAATGACTGACTCCAATGCTTTTTGTGGTGATGTTTCTTATGTCCGTGTCCGTGCTTGTGTTCGCCGTGATGTCCTATACGAATAAATATTAATTAACTCTATGTTCATAGAAGATCGCAATTACAGTTTCCCATACCATGCCATTTCTTTCCATGCTTATGGTGACCACCGCCTTCTTTATGGCCGTGTTTATGGTGACCGCCGTGATGTTCGTGATGTTTGGAGTGGTGGTGATGATGATGTCCCGCTGATTGGTCTAAATCGGTTGCCGAATAGATAACCGCTTTATCGTTGCTTAAAAGCGGTTCAAATTGACTGGCAATCGCACTGATATCATACTCTCTCGCGTTCACGTAAAGAATATTACACACAATAAAAATCAGAGATACGCGTAAAAGAAGTTTTAGATCCATAGTTGCTGTTTGTGAACGCTTTCTTATGATACTATCGAATATCTTTAATACTGTTAGTTGATTAAAGACATCGATGAATAAACTGATTTCGAATAACTGACTACACGTCGCTTTTATACTAAAACAAAATTTTGTTTTGCGGCCACAAAATCGTGTAATGAATTATATGAAAAATATAATCGGAATAATTTTGGTAATAGTTTTTTGTTGTTTTAATTGAATAATAGTCACCTCTTATAATAAATAATTTATTGGCTTAACTTATTTACCTTAATCTCGATTTTTATTCTCTCACGGATAATGGTATTAGTATTAGTATTTCGATCATAAAAGTTATATAATTTTTAATCTAATAAGAAGACAAACAAAAAACAACTGACTCGATATATATAATACTCAATAATTCGTTGTTTTATGGACTATTTCTTAATCTAATTTTAATTGAGGTTTGATATATCGAAAACAGTGTTTTTTATTTAACTTTTACTGCGTATTTATCTCGGTTTTCTCGGTATTTCCAGTTCCACGTGACTTATCTTGCATACAACTAAGAAAACATATTATCTCTAACCATTGAAAAGGTATTTAAAATGTTTCTGTTGTTTGACGTGACACTGATTTGAGCTCAATTAGACTATTAACCCATAACGACACTGATATATTTATTTTTTGTTGTTTTGTCTAGTCCTATGCTTCTTTGAATGGCTTCATTAATTGAATTATATGCTTAATTAATTCTTACGCGTTTCGATTATTATGTCTCTGATACTTTTTACAAGTAATATTTGTGATATGAATTAGACTTTGTAATCGATAAAATTTTAGGCCCGATCCAGAAATAAGCTCAACAAATTTTTAAATCTTGGCCAGATTTTCTTCGTAGACAGATTAGTAATTAAGTTATGCCTCAATTTATTTTCAGTTTATTTTTCTTCAGTTTATTTTTTTTGTAACGAAATTCAAAGTTTGTGATTAGTTATAATATTAATCATTATCCATAGTTACCAAGAGGGGGTGTTTGCCCAGGGTTGACCCACCCTATAATTTTGGAAAAGTTGACCCCTCTCGATCTAAAAATTTGAAAACTTTGAAATAATTATTGCAAAAAGTAAAAAAAAATTGTGCCTCAAAACAGATGAGTTTTTGAGACCACTTTAAATTTTGGCTAAAATTCCAAAAAATTATAGTTTAAATCAGTCGTGTTTTGCGAGAGGGCGTGACTTAGGCTTTTGTCGAGAAAAAATTTAGAAAAATTTTGGTCCGAAGGCCAAAAAACTGTCGCTCAAATCCGTTGAGTTTGACCCCCCCTTAAAAATTGAGATTTTATGGATCTCACCCACCCTAGTGTTTTCGAGTCTGTGTAACTATGATTATTAACTATCATAAAACTAAATCTTTTCATTTAAAAACACATCATAATCTTTCAATTGAATCTCTTATGGAATAGATAAACGTGTCGATCTAGGATCTTATTTTTATAATATATTAAATAAATTGAATTTTTTTGTTAGGTTTAAGTTAATTATAGTAAAAAGTATTTAGTATACTTTTTTCAATCAATATTTCATATTATTTAGAAATAATATTCATTTCACTGATAATTAGAAGTGGAATTTAATTTCGCAATCAATGCAACATTGATATATGTTACAAATTTCATGCATTTCATGAAACATGTTTTGAGGCAATAGCTATAAAATGAGATAAATGTCACACAAAATACAACAATGATTCCCATTATAATCTTTAGTTAATGTTTATTACATGTAATTTATTAAACCGTAACCAGAATTTGTGACATGAGAAATAGGTAATACTGACTATTAATATAAAAATAAATTCAATTGTTTGAAAAGGAATTTAAGATTTAATGTTTATTTCAAAATAACAGTGTTTGTTACATAAAAATAGTCAATAAAATAAAAAATTGAGATAAGCTGTTAAGTTATTAAAAATTATCTTCATATTATAAAATTTTATTATCCACTTTTAACTAGACGTTTTAGTCCATAAAAGGAAGGTATGATTGTAAGCTAAACTAGGGTGTACTGAAGGTCTATAGGGGTTTGATTTCGACTTTTTCCAAATTTTAAGTTGAGGTTAAACTCAAAGGATTAAACGACAATGATTTTAAACCAAAATCTTAATGACAAAAACGTAAACCACTACCATAATGAAAAATGCAACGAATTTATACGATAATTTTTTGCAAATTTGCCCACAATTAATGGGGTTCACAAAACCTCATCGGTTTTGTTAGGCAGTTTTATTACATTTGACAAAAAAATTTTCTACATTTTTATTTTAATACACTAGAAATCTCAAAATTTTTATTAGGTCGATCAACTTTTGGAGAGGGATTATACTAGGGCTAGTCCCCCTTGGAGCCACCCTGAGCTGAGTTTCTTTAGTTAAATGTTTGGTTTGGTTAGTTTTTTATTTTATTTCAGTTTCTGAATATCTGTAATTTTTTAAATTAAACTTGATAATATACCGATAACTAAATAGCTAGTTTTATTGTGTTTTATTAACATAAGAATTGATTTTTTAAAATTTTTATCATCAAAAATAATTTTGAAAATTATACATTTAACAACTTAAACATAAATAAAATCTGAAGTTCAATAGAAATAAGGAATAAACTAAGTTATCTTAAAAAATTTAAGGACCGAGCCCGATTTAAGCCTTACACAATCAAGCCAGAGCCCGACAAAATCTCAAAAATTTCCAAAGCAATATCCGCCCAATTTTCATTCAATTACAGCTTTAATTACAAAATCAGAAATGAATTAAATTTCTATTAATTTTTCTACATTATAATATTTTAAACACAATAATTCATTATATAGTTTTCTGCAATATTAAATACAGAGCCGACTATATTTTCTTAACTTAAGGCCAGAGCCCTACAAACCCAGTCAAATTGTGTTGGTGACCAGCCAAAGACCGAAAAATCGTGAGCCCCTTATTACTCTAATAAGAACTTAAATTAATATTAAATGCATCATAATATTAGTAATCGATTGTCAAAAGTTAAATCTCTCGGATCAGATCAATTAAAATTTTTATTTTGTCAGTTTGTCTCGGGTAAGGATGAGAATTTTACGTAAAAATATTTTATTTAGTGTAATTTTACGTAAATTGGCGTAAATTGTCGTAAAAATCTGTAACAATCTGTAAATATAAATTTTAATAAAATTTTCGGTTTGAACCGCAAAATATCTATTTTTATCAAAATTTCTGAATCTATAAGTAGAGATATCGTCCCTAAAGGTAAGCCAATCAGAAACAATGGAAGGGCCAAAAGGGGCGTGGCTTACTTTAGAGGCGTGGCTAACCTATAGTGAACATACCAGACCTATATCACAAGTATATATGATGTTATATTACATTATGTTAATATGTCACTGTATGCGGTGTTTGACTGTAGTTTTCTTATTAGACATCGAGTAGACTAAGAGAATTCTTTTTTCTATATCCGCCAATGGTAAAGCATAGGGAAAAAATCAACCACTGAAATTCCCCAATTTTTGATTTGATTTATGTTAATCCCATCCCCTATGACCTAATAGCGTAAAGGGGAAGAGTGTCCAAAGGGCCAGAGGCCCAGGGGGCGTGGTCAAAGTCAAAAAATCAAAATTTTTAAATGATTAATTTTGATTCACCAATCAAAAATACGTATACTATAGGCTAAAAATATGATTCCAAACCCATTGTAACAATGATACAACACCAAAACATGTTGCTTTATATATTAAATAAATCAAACAAATCAAACATTTTTTTCAAATCATTTATTATCGACTGTTACAATCAATACCCATAAGATTACGTTTCGTTTACATTAGTTATGGCTCTTTTAGTGAATACAGCTTGATATATTTTATTAAAATTTCTAGTTATTAATTGATGGTGTTTATCGGTATTTATTTGCATTAGAGGAACTTTCAAGCATATTCGTTTAGTGTCCTTTTTTACTGTATGAATACGCCATCTCCAACATTTTCGAGAGTGAGAATTTCCAATGTTCTCTCAGTCAAGCAAATGCCTTTAATTTTAGGTTGACTGTTTTAATGCCGTGATGCTCAACTTAATAGCCATAATTCTTTGGCCCAAGGGAGACAAACTTAATGCAGCGCGCATTATCGCCATAATCTATTTTGATTTCATCGGTAAGTTCTCCAAAATCTTTTGAATTACAAAGCATAAACGTACAAAAATCAACACACACGATATATCTCATGAAAATAAGAAAAAATGCTATTCTTCATGAGTTGTTTGTTATTTCAATTAAAATATCCAAAATTAATATTATTTGTTCAAGAATAAAAAGTAATATTTCAGTTGTTATTATGAATATTTGTATAGTTAACATTAATATAATTATTAGCAAATGGCTAACAATTAACACTTGAATTTAAAAAATAAAATATTTTTGAAAACCATTTTGCAACTTGAGACAACTGCAATTATTGTTTGATTAGCTAAAAATAGATAATAAAATAAGATTCGATTCTTATCAATAAAATTGTGTAAATAAATCAAACATTTTTAAGAAATATTTCTTTATTCAAACCATTTTAAACTTTATCAGTTACATTTTATTGTTTTGCTGATACAAAATTTAAAAGTTAAATTTTTTCAATTTTAAAAGGCAGATTAAATTCTGAATTTATGCCAATTTTTGATTTCTGTTGATTGAGTCATCGTTTACTATAGTCTCTGTAACGTTATGCTTTTTATTTTGAGATTTGAATAATAATAGAATTACATCGATTAATTTATTACAAAAACAAGTTTTAGTATTGTTTTTTCTCTTTTTAAATCTTTTTTGGTTTTTCTTCAATTTTACCAATCTATGATGATTATTGGAATGATGCTTTAGCAGAACTTTACTGGAGAATACTTTCTTGCAAATTTCGCATTTCATTTTAGAAATTGAATTATACTTTTGAGTTTTTCGCTTTATATAAGCTTTGGCTCAAAACTCTAAAAGGACATTTAGAAAAATTTATGATTTATAAAAATTGCAATTATTTATAATTTTTCAAATGAGTAATGTGAAATTTTATTCAGCTATTAAATTATTAAGAATGTCGTTAAGTTGACTTGTCGATAAGTTAAAGTTTCCTTCATTAGCTGTAGTTATTACAGATTTCAGCATTGAAATAGAATTTGGGTTTGTTTCTTCGTCTTCATCACTGAAGTTTGTATCAGAAACATCTTCAAAACCTTTTGTTTTTGTAAACAAAATCTCGAATTTGTCTTTTTGTCAATTTAAGAACTTCACCAACTGTAGCGCAGACAAGATCTTTAAGTATTGCAAGTGTCTTATCACTAAAAACTTGATCTTCATCATTTGATTCTGATTTGGAAAATTCATCTTCAGATCCATATTCTTGACTTGAATCGTCATCCAAAGTTTCATCTCCAGTTATTTCAGGTTCAGATTCAGATTTTAACATTTCATTAGATTCGATAACTTGATTTCTATGAACTGTTTTAAGATGACGCTTAAAACTATCTAACCGTGAAAAATATTTATTGCAAATATGGCAAGTATAACTAGAATCCATTTTGCTGTGTATTAATAATGTTGCGATTGTTCATATAACCTCGGTTAACCACCGCATTTAAAATAAATTTTTTCTAATCTTTAGTATTAGGTAATTTATTGATTAAAAATAATTCTCTATTTACTATAAATAATTTTGATATTAAATTAATTCTAATTAATTACTTTACCACCACCGCACTTGATAACTTTTACTTATAAACTTAACATATTTCGCATTTTTATGCATAATCAATGAATTCTTGGAATATATATTGCAATTTAGCACAACGTTGATTAAATTAGGATATGCATTGTCAAACATGGTCTATACACTAAAAGTCATGCATAAGTATTATGGTTAGAACTACCATTAAACTCTGATTTGATTCGTTTATTAATGTTATTGCCGTTTGGGACCAATATTATTATTAATGCCGCCTTTCTGGATTAACCGACGTTCATTCATTTTGGTTACCGATTGTTTGTCGAACAATTGTAATGAGAAAAAAGAACTTGACGAAATACTCGGCGTTACAAAAGATGACGGTTACAATACTGGCGATTATGAACGCAATTCCTTTAGCGGCTTATGCCACAATGAAAGCAATACTCTATAAGAGTTTCTTGGGTGCCATTATCACGGGTGCTTATGTAAAAAAGGAAATCGCGATGCCCAAATTGTTAATGATAAGTTTAGTTATAACGATTTTAACCGAGACTTCACGAATTTCGTAAAACAGTTGTTATTACCAATGAACAGAAGACTTTGTTCCGATCATGGAGAGTTTGAACTCTTAGTTTGAGATTTATAAAAAACTGAATTATAATGCGGTTATCAAAAAACAAGAAAAGTGAATAAAGAAATGCGCCGTTATACACACTAACGTTTTATTCAGTACAAGTTTTTAAGAGAAAACGGCGGTTCCAAAATTCAAGATAGTTTTTTCGGAGGACGTATAAACAACTTGAATTTTATTACGAGTGTAAAAGCGATGAGCAAATCAAATACGTTGACTTTTGCAGTTTTTATACTTACGTCCTTAGCAGTAAAATGTATCCAATCAAAATCCGGAACTTATAATTGAGAATTTTGAATATTCATTGAACTCATACATTGGCTTTGTTAAGTGAACAGTTTTGCCACCTTGTGGTTTCTACTTACCGGTTCTTCCCTTGAACCTTAAAAACAAACTTGTTTTCCCATTGGGCTTCACTTGTGGTTTAAACTTACAATACCCATGTGATCATAAATGATGAAGAGCACTGCCTAACAAACACATGAAACACAATTGAATTGCAAAAAGCGCTTGAAAAGGGTTATCGTATTGTTAAAATTTACGAAGTGCTTCATTACAATGAAACCTAGGACGATTTGTTCTCAAATTACGTTTACATGTGGCTCAAAATCAAACAGGCCTCTGGATGGCCTTCGAGTTGCAAAACAGAACATGAAAAGCTGGTGTAAATTCAAGATTACTATGATATTTATGGAATCGATCTTGAATGTGACAAAATTGAACTCAATCCAGCTCTAAGATATATTGCGAAGCTTATTTTAAACAGCTTTAGGGGCAAGTTAGCTCAACGCCCTAACTTACCAGTGACTGAATTCATTAACAGTTATTATCAGTACTGGAGCCTCACTGAAGATACTAGAAAAGAAATTACTGGCGAGATAATGGTATCAGAAGATCTCATGCTAGTTAATTATAAGTTTAAAAATGATATTGTCAGTAAGCCAAGAAACTATATTTTGTCGATTGTCTCATTTGTAACGGCTTATGTACGGCTCGAACTTTATAATTTAATGGACAAAATCGAAACAAACTGTCCAAATTCAGTACTATATCACGACACGGACTCAGTATTGTACGTGCAACGCGATTCAGATATTGATGTTGTTCATTGCGGCGAATATATGGGAGAACTAACCGATGAAATCAAAAAAGATTATGGCGATAATACGCGTTGTACTAAGTTTGTCTCCCTAGTGCCAAAGAATTATGGCTATTAGGTTTCGCATCACGGTAATAAAACTGTCAACCTAAAATTTAAAGGCATTTGTTTGACTGAGTGAACATTGGAAATTATATCATTCTTTAAAATGTTGGAGATGGCGTATTCATACAGTAAAAAAGACACTAAACGAATATACTTGGAAGTGCTGCAGATGCAAATAAATACTGATAAACACCATCAATTAATAACTAGAAATGTTAATAAAATATATCAAGCTATATCCACTAAAAGAGCCATATATAATGTTAACGAAACATTAACTTATGGGTATTGAATGTAAAATTGATTTCAAAATAAAAAAATTTCAAATAAAAAATGTATAATTATTTATAGATATATAAAAAGCAATAATTTTTCTTTTTATTAGTGTTGTAACGCTGTTCCTGTATATTAGGAATCATTATTTGGGTCTATAATATGCGTATTTTTGATTGGCGAATCGAAGTTAATCATTTAAAAATTTTCGATTTTTTGACTTTGACCACACACCCTGGGCCTCCGGCCCTTCGGACACACTTTCCCTTTACGATAATAGATCATAGGGGTTGGTCTTAACAACATTCAAATCAAAAATCGATGAATTTCAGTGGTTGATTTTTTCCCTACAATTTACCATTGGCGGATATAGGAAAAAGAATTCTCGTAGTCTACTCGATGACTAATAATAAAAGTACAGTCAAACACTGCATACAGTGACATATTAACAGAATGTAATATAACATCATATATACTTGTGATATAGGTCTGGTATGTTCACTATAGGTTAGCCACGCCCCTAATGTAAGCCAAGCCCCCTTTTGACCCTCCGCCCGTTTCTGATTGGCTTGCCTATAGTGACGATATCTCTACTTTTTATCTTTTATTAATAAAACTTAAAGATTTTTTAAATACTTTTGGTTGTTATTTAAAAATTGGGGAGAGTAGACACCTAAACCTAGGGGGAAGTTTTCATGGTGTCCACAACTGTGTGGGAGTTATTTTCCGATTGATTTCGCAACTCGCACACTGTTGTGGACAACATGAAAACTTCCCCCTATTTATTCCCTAAGAATGGTAACCGTAATAGATATTTGAATTCTGTCACAGCAAATTGAGGGAGAAAGTAGTGGACACACTGAATCCGTTGCGAAATCAATTGGAAAATAACTCCCGCACAGTTGTGGACACCATGAATACTTCCCCCTATTTATTCCCGTAGAATTTTTAACCGTTGGAGATTTTAGAAATCTGTTACAGCAAACTGAGGGAGAAAGTTTATAAGACACTTGATTCCGTAGTGAAATCAATTGAAAAATTACTCCCTTCACAGTTGTAGACACCATGAAAACTTCCTCTTATTTATTGCCGAAGAATGGTAACCTTTGGTGATAATAGAAATCTGTGACAGCAATCTGAGGGAGAAAATAGATAAAACACTTGATTCCAATGCGAAATCAATTGAAAAATCATTAGAGTCACCGGTGGGAACACGGTGTAAACATCCCGACAAATGTGGTCGAAGAATGGTAACCATTGGAGATCTTAGAAATCTGTTACAGCAAACTGAGGGAGAAAGTATATGACACTTGATTCCGTAGTGAAATCAATTGAAAAATCACTCCATTCACAGTTGTGGACATCGTTAAAACTTCCCTCTATTTATTGCCGAAGAATGGTAACCGTTGGAGAAATTAGAAATCTGTTACAACATAAAAATCCAACAATGTATTTTCAAAAAAGACCCCTATCATAAAAATCCAACAATTTGTTTTCAAAAAAGACTCCTATCATAAAAATCCAACAATATATTTTCAAAAAAGACTCCTATCATAAAAATTCAACAATGTATTTTCAATATAGACTCCTATCATGAAAACCCCTTTATTAACATAAAGAGATAAGAGAAATCCCTTTATTAATATAAAGACTGCGA
>JAQGAW010002268.1:0-15708 GCA_034698025.1 Phthiracarus crinitus | reverse complement strand
TTGTATTTTGTTAATTTGATATTTTTTGAACTTATCGGCATATGCAATTGTATTTTGTTAATTTGATATTTTTTGAACTTATCGGCATATGCAATTGTATTTTGTTAATTTGATATTTTTTGAAATTTTCGTCAGATTGCATTCCATTTCCTTATTATTAGATATTATAAGATATTTTCGGCAGATTTCACTATATTTCATTATTTTTGGATATTTTTAGACATTTTTGGCGGATGCCACTATATTTCATTATTTTTTGATATTATTAGGCATTATCGGCAGATTCCATTCTATTTCGTTAATATGTCAAAAATCCAAACTTTATTAATTTTTCTTTGTATTACTAAAGGGATTTTTCGAAGATATTAGTCTATTTTTTGAGTATAGGAGTCTTTTTTCTATAAGATTGTTTTGATTATAGGAAGCTATTTAAATTCCCTTAATAAATATAAAGAATTTGTAAAATCCCTTAATAAACATAAAGATAAGGGTCATTATAGGTTGTGACAGACGTACATTGGCAAATCCATAATATGGCTTTTGCAAAGTCATATAAAAAATATTGATTTGTGTGACATTCATTTATACAAATGCTAAAATTATTTGTTAGACTAAACTACAATTAGATAAAACTGAATATATTTTATGTAATTTTTTCAATAGTGAAGATTTTATCCCATAATATTTTAGATTAAGATTATAAATATCAGCTCAAAAACCTCTAAGATTTGAGCTTTAGATTTACTCATTATCTATAAATTGGGCTTGAATTGAGCTTAAAACTTGTTTGTCTTTAAATATTAATCGATGTTAATCCTAAACTTTAAATATTATTTGACATTTAAATAACGACTTTATGCATATTTATATCGTATTCAATATTTAAGGATAAAAATACTCATATATTATTTAAAACTAAAACTGTGTTATTCAAACCAAAGTATTTTTTTGCTTATAAAATATTCATTTGTTTATACCAATCGATAGAGTTTTATATTAATATAAAAATAAATAACTCCCTCTAATACAGTATTATGATATTCATATTTTGAATAATATGAATTTTCAACTTAATTTAATGTGTTAAAAACAATTAAATTCATTAATATATTATTTTTCAACATTTATAAAAACAACGCGCTTTATGTTAAAAAATAGTTTATATTTCCTTAAAAACAAATCAATTTCAATTTTCTGTTTAATGATTGCAATTTATCAGTTGATATTATTTACAATTGAATACACAAAATATAAAACTGTGAATCAAATAACAACACATGAAATCGTTAATCATTCGATGCCATCGATTAGATTATGTGTGTTAAGTAAAAGTGACTTTAATAATATAATTAATTATAAACGCTTTAATGAAACATTATCTCACTATATAATGAAATCTATAAAATTTACTTATGCTCGACTAACCTATAATGAATTCGTAAAATTAACCCCAAGTATGAAAATATACGAAACTTATTCACATTTTTCCCCGTATTGTTTGTTACTGTTCAGTGAATTATTTATAAACGACACGCAAAATAATCCTAAAGTTACATTATTTAATTTTGAAATTTATTTTCTTAATAATAATCTGAATCTATCACTTATTATACATCCAAGTAATACAATCCCTCATAATTATATTCATGATAATCGTATAATTTATAAAACATATCGTAGTTATTTATTTTAGTAGACATTTCAATACACTTAATATTCTATAATTTGGATTTATATTTCATTTATATCGTTTAACTGTTATTGAATATATTTTGCAATAATTTTGTTTAATAGTATATAAGCATTAATTAGTGTCGACCGAAAACTTGTATTACTTTTCAATTTGAAAACTTTGAGTTTAAGGGTTTGCTTTAAGTGTCACTTTTTTCGAGTACAATGAAACGAAGCAGATATTGGACAAAATATTAGGTTTATTATAAGTTAAGGCTTAAATAATTGCTAACATACTTTAACAAATGTAGGTTTTATGTGAAGAACTCTTCAAATTCAGTACAACATTGCTATAATAAAAAATTGTGATCAATCAATAAAAAATCACTTCTTTCAAAAATACGCCATCAGATACCGAGTAGTTGTTGACATTATTGAATTCTATTTTTAAGAGTATTCTTTAAGGGCTTTAATTCTTTTATTTATTTAGTATAATAGAATAATATTTTGAAAATACATTTTCATGGGTACAACACTTATAATCAGAAGACAAAATTAGATATTATTCTTTTCAGAACTTAAATCATTATTAGAGAATCAAAATGATAGCATTTGCTACTTTTTTGTTTCATATGTTAGAACCATAAAAATGTATATATGCACGAATCATATAGTTTGGAGTCGTTTTTGCTCCATTTATAAATGCTATATTTTGCTATTTTTAAAGATAAAGGCTAGAAATGCTATTTTTGATATTAAAGGCCATTTTATCTTAAAACAGAAAATTTGTCTATTAAATCTTACGAGTTTTTGTTACCCCTCCCTTAATTTTTTTATTACTATCAAAAAATAACAAATTTAAAACTAAAAAATTTATTTTCTTTTAATTTTTAAAAATTTTTTACTTAAGACAGAGTTAAAATAATGGAAAACAAATTTTAAGTTTATAAATGCTTTTTATAAGTGCTATTTTGGTGATTTATTAATGTTTTTTATAGCGCTATTTTGATTCTAATTATAAGGCTTATAATGAGATCGCATCATAACTGAACGCTACATACATTGAGAGAATGCGCTTACTGTCAACTGCTATGAGTTAATTGCGTTCCGAAAGTATTGTTATAAACGCTTTACAAATCTTTTATTACACATTTACGTTCAACAATGAAAAATTATTTTAAATAAAATTATTTTGAAAAATTCGTTTAATTTATTGATTTCCACTGAAATATTTATCTAAACTATATAATATTAAAGACAAAATTTGACATTACAGCACAGTTCCCAATGAATACATTTAATACCACAAAGTATTCTTTCCAAAGATTTGGTGACGATTTGTGTGAACTTATATTAAGTTATTTGCGGATCGAAGACTCTCTCAAATTTGAAGCCGTTTCGAAACAGTGGAGAAAATTAATATTTAACAAACGGAGAGAATTTCAAATTATAAAGAAGCGAAATATTAAAGTAAACGAAAGAATGGCGAAAAGGGTTGTGATTAAGTGTAGATTCATTCGTGTTATAATGATTTTTCCGAGAATTGATGAACATATGCTTTACATAATCAGCGAAAACTGTCCATATTTGACAGTAATATATGGCATCGATTTCAAACGCATCAGTGAAAAGTGTTGGAAAGTATTTGCGAGTAAATGTGGACAAACACTGGAAATAATTAGATTGCATGTGAAAGCGAATCATAGCAATAGCGATGCGTTCAGAAATGTTTTATTGCTGTTTCCGAATTTGTTGGCAATTTCTCAAACCATAGGTGATAGTAGAGAACAAGGTTTTGATTGTAGAAAACTAGGATGTTCTATATTATACCGGCAGTATTGTTGTAAAAACTTAATCCTAACAATATATATCTATTTAAACTTATGAACCGTATAAATCAATTTAACAATAATTTCATGAGAAGCAAAAGCTACGCACTATAAATTTTGATTTCAAACAAGCAAATAAAATTCTAATTTGTTTATTAAAGTATAGTGAAAATGTGGAATATTAATATACTAACAATTACTGTCTTACAAAACGATCAAATTATGATAAAATGGTTTAGTTAGTTTTGATAGGTTTGGATAGGTTTTGTTAGGTTTGTATAGGTTTTGATAGGTTTGGTTAGATTTTGATAGGTTTTGATAAGTTTTGATAAGTTTGGATAGGTTTGGATAGGTTTGGATAGGTTTGGATAGGTTTGGATAGGTTTGGATAGGTTTGGATAGGTTTGGATAAGTTATGTTAGGTTTGGATAGGTTTGGATAGGTTTTGATAGGTTTTGATAAGTTATGTTAGGTTTTGATAGGTTTAGGTTCATTAAATGTGATGCAGATATTTATATTTATTGAAAACTAATGTTTGTTATTTAGTAATTCGTATATAGTTTTCTCATATGAATTTGTAAACTACTCTAATATATACTCTTACTTAGTTAACAGCGCGTAACACTTGTTTGATTTTTAATTATTGTTAAAATGTTTTCAAGTGTTTTATGACAATAAATAGAATTGTATTGTTAGGTTAAATTTGTTACAACAATACTGCCGGTATAATATAGAACAACCGAAAACTATTACTCACTTCAGATGAAAGCAAAAAATGTTTGGTGAGAGTTTTACCCAAATTAAAGTGCGTTATTATCAGTATAGATGCTACTAATTTTGATAGCAGTTTCATTGATAATTATGGTAAACAAATCGTGCAAATGAATGCATTACTGATAAATGTTTCGGATCATACAGTTTTGTCGCATTTCTCGCGATTCGAAAACATTAAATACTTTACACTTTATTTGGCAATCGATGAAACGTTTTCGACTGATAACCAATTTAAGGAAACCATTCGATCGATTGGCAAAAATTGCAACAAAATCATTCAATTTGGTTTTGAGACTATCAATGTTCGCGACATATCATTACAATTTTTCGATACTTTCATTTCAGTCAAATTTTTGGATTTAAAAACTTATTTGAATGAAAGTTTTGAGAGTTTGAGACCTTTAACTAATTTAAGTTATCTACGCGTTCGCAACATATCGATGAGCGACGAATGGTTTAATGATATTCACATTTATTTGCCACAATTGAGAGTATTGAGCGTAAGTGGATATCATTTCAAAATGATTAGCGATAAAACATTTATTAGTCTGTCAAAACTAAACCAATTATCTGCGATTGAGTTTATTTCGAAAGTAAAGAGAAATAAGAAAATAACGGATAAAGGAATGTGCGATTTAATCACTAATTGCTTGAACATTAAATCGATTAAAATAAGTTTAGACATCGATATAAAACTGACGAAAGTATCGCTGGATATGTTCATCGATAGAGCGAAACAATTCCCAAAACGTAATTATTTATTTGAATGTTATTTGAAATCGAATATTCAAAGGAAAACATTGAAAGATTGTGTGCCAACCAATATGAGTGCTACAATCAAATGCTGTGATTTGAAATCAAAGTTAAGAACAATAAAGATCTGAATTGTTTGCTGATTGCGTTTATTAATTTAAATTCTAGTTTTATAAATTGATATATTTTGCTTAAATGTTTGCTTTTATTTAATAAAATACTCGAACTGTTATTTCAAATCATTTTATTGTTGTGTTTAATAATAAGCTTAAATAATAAAGTTTATACAGCATTACCTTATAAACAATTTAATATTAGATAACATCCAAAAATAAAATAATTTAATTATTAAGCGATTTTATTAATAAATAAATGAAATTAACAAACAAATCTCATTATAAAAAAATCATTTCAGAAAACACGTCAAAAACGAAACAAGATTCCAGTAATAAACAAATTTAATAAAAAGTTTAAAAAAGTTCGATTCATAAGTTTGTTCAAATAATATAATACTGTATTAATCGAATTCTAAGGAACATATTTTATTGTTTATCAGCAAATGAAAGCAAGTTTCAAAATTTGTTCATTAATTAAGTAAAAGCATACCTAAAAATTTACCTTATTTTTCATGAACACATTAAGTTAAGGTAAAATGGAAACCAATTAAATACAAAATACAAAATTATTTAATCTATGAGCTAAACAATGATAATTAAAATACATTTAAAACATGATTTTTAAAATCAGAATCAGTGAACACATTTGATTAAATTGAAATAAACTAAAAGATGATTTGTTGCTAATGTATAAAATAAGCATTTCGTCAATTATTGATTGCGAGGCAATGGACTGATTTTCGCGACTTCGTAGAAGATTCTGAATTAATATGCAATAAATCGCGTTAAATTGTAATCGAATCAATTAAACTTAAAAATATAAAATCTTACTTATGGGAGTATTTCGTTCTAATCGTCTTTGTTTTTGAAGGATTTGATGAAATCACATCATTCAATGCAAACATAATTGGAAGCAAACTCTCCTCCTTATATCCAGAATAAAATTCCAGAGTAACACTCTATATGTTTAAAATGAGAATTAGTTAATAAAACATCGAGATTTAGATGTCGAGATATCGCTCACTTTGAAAAATTATGTATTTTGAAATCAATTTTTGGTTCACTCGTTTCACACTAAAATTTAAGCTTAAGGGTTGGTTTTAAAAATAAATTATTTTTGGTTGGATAACATCGAACAAAATGAAAAAAAGGTAAACCTAAAGTAAATTCAATGGAACGGAAGCAGACGAACGGATGCGAAATATCGTACACTATATATTTTTCAAAGTGAGACAAACTCATAAAATGAAAAAAATCATGAAACCCATTGTTCGAAGGATTTCATTTTGATTGCCAGCAAAAGAGCTGCGGCCGCCACTACAGAATCGCGTTCTTCGATAAGTTCATAATTCATTAAAGACATCTCTAATATATATCGCGCTAACGTTAACAATTCCATCGGTAATTTTGCGCACTTTTATACGAATAATAATATTATAAATTATATTTTATTAACAAATATTAAAATAATGGTACACATACTCGTGCGTATCGCCGCAGAAATCGATAGGAAAGTGGAAAACCAATTTGGAACTCAAGCGTTTTGAGAATATGTATTTCCATAAGAATGATGTCGTGCCGATCGTACGCGTCGTCACATATATAAAGCAAATCCTCGATCGATGGAGGAATGCGTTCCTATTAAACATTATTAGTGTTTAAAACAATACAAATTTATGAATAATTTTATGATCAAATCATACGTCATATTTGGAAGCAATCAAAACAGCGGTCACACCAATCAATTGGAACTGCGTTTTAACGATTTTCTCGCGCATAAGAAAATGGTCCACGATTTTAACAGCGAGGTATAGAGTTTCGTGATTTAATTCAAAACTTTCCTGAACCTCAACCATCCAATCGACGAGCACTGAACGCATCGCTTTCGATATTTCTGGCTGCGATTCCATGTACTTCTTCACCGCTAATACTACTTCTTTCTGTTTATAGTATTGAAATATGTCGAACGCGTAATGCGGTTCCGATTCAATGCTTTTTAGTTGAGTTTTGTCGAAGTCTTCGACGTTATTTGGAACACCAATCGGACACTTATAATAAGTCGATGGTTCGCTAAAAATCACTTTTAGTGCTTCGTTAACGTTTGAAATCGTCACGCATTCGTCGTTAGCTTTAATATGTTCTTGTTTTGGTGCGGAAGCGATGGCTGAGCAGTGGTTCGCGCATGTCTTCGAACTGATGGCAATCGCTTTAACTTTGCGTTCAATCGAACGCGTAAGACTCGATTCCTCAGTGATGTCCTTATTCTCGCAATCAATCGACTCTTCAATGATCGCATCGCGCGTTTGTTTTGTCTTTTTATTAACTAATAGTTTATTAGGAGACGTAGCGGTGTCTGCGTTTCGCTTAAGAACGCGTCCGAACTGCGATTGCGATTGCGATGCAATCCCATTGTTGTTCGCATTATTGCTTACATTACTGATATTAATTAACGCTCGTTTACATTGTCGTCGCGAATCCATTCCTGTTCTGTTTTCAATGATGCAAAATACGATAAAAAATTGATTAGAAAAAGCATTAAAACACAAATGAATGAATGAGAACACAGTAATGAAGTTTAAAGTTTAAACCGAATTCATGTTTCATAACGCACTTACTGTTTGTTTGAAAATTTATTAATTATTTTTTCGATTTTTTTGTTAGATTTTTTTATTAGTTTTTAAAAAATATGAATATGATGTATGAAAATATGATTAAATGATGATAAATGATGGTTATATATATGATATTATGATAAATGTGAATTGAAATAATGATAATTGAAATGATAGTTACATATGAATATGAGTGAACGTGCAGTACAATCAATACAATGAATGTACAAAACCATACGTTTGACCCAAAACGATATCAAACTTTTAAATGAATAGGATTTTTAAAGAGTCTCCGCTCTAATCGCCTATTGGTCAATAGCGCTGCCATACACTTCTAATTTAAATGTTTTAAATGCGAGCACACGAATGGTTGAACTGTTTACTATATAATCCAATCACGAGTGAGTATTATTGCGCACATGTTTACGCACTAAACTCCAATCATATACTGTTATTGTAATCTACGATACACTGTTTATTATTTATTTTGTTTTTTATATTAATTCATTCAATACTAGTTAAAACTTCGTGAAATTTATGTTTAATGCAATTCAAATAAGCGATGTCTGAATTAATAAATGTGGTTAAAAGTCGCGCATTAAATGTTGCCGAATATTTAACTCCCGTTTTAAAGGTTTGTATTCATTGTTTATATTACATATTTTAATTTCAATATGTTTTAATGTTATTTTTGATTAATAATGTAATGTGTGATCTCATTGAACTGGTAAATGTCGATAACTTGAGGTATCGTTTTTGTATTTAATATACAAAAATGTTAATATTAGTGAAATTCATAAACGATTAGATCTAACTTTTGTTATATTCATATATTTATTTGATATAACTTTACAATAAATATTTAAATAATAAACTTAATGCTATGCACTCTTATATGTGCGAAATAAATGGCGTTTTATCGAAAAATTTCTAAATTAAACGAATAATGCGTTACTAAAACTAATAAAACTAATGATAAATTACTTTTGCTTTTTTAAAGGAATCAAAATTCAAAGAAACAGGAGTTTTAACGCCCGAAGAAGTATTTTAAAATTAATTATTTAAATTAAAAATACTGATAATATGATGATTTGTTAATTTGATAATTAGTTCGTGATAGCAGGCGATCATTTGGTGCATCACTGTTCCACATGGAAATGGGCCACTGGTGATGAAACCAAACTTAAACCATATTTGCCAAAAGACAAACAATTTTTGATTACTAGAAATGGTTTGTTAAGTAACTTACTATATCTAACGTTAATATCAACTTTATTTATTAATTTTAAAACCGAATATTAAGCACAATGAAATAAGCTCTACGACTGTTGCCATTTTTAAAACCTAATGATTTAACAGTAGTGTCGAATCGAATAATGTGTTTTAGAAATCATTATAATTATAAAAATTATAATTTGTTATAGAATTCATTATAATTATAAAAATTATAATTTTTTATACAACCACAGTAATCATTAAGGCTAGTGATTTCATGGAAAATACCGCATTTTTTCTTTAATCGACGACTGGGAGATTTATATGTTAACATCTATTTGAGACTACGAATTAATAAAAGTAGTTTTATTTTCCCGGTTTTGGCTTTTAATAAAATATTCCCGAATATGCATATAATCTGTAAAACTAGCCCTTTTTTGATTCAATAAAAGAAGTTTTGACGTAAAAGTATGACGTAAATATAGGGCATCAAAAATTAGTAATTTTTCGACTGATAGTAAAACTTTTTTGTGTGAAATATGTATTAAAACCATAATAATTTAAAAATGTTCTATAATATGCAATTCAATATTTTTTCCCCGGAACTATCCCTCGTTTGATACATTTTTTGTTCCCGGTTCCCTCCCGTTTTAACAACTTTTTAGTCCCGGAAATCCCTAACCCTAGTAATCACTTTACAGTGATCTTATTTAGAGCAATACTGACACTCGGAATGTTTCGATTGCTTTACAGCGATCATTATCAATGGTTTATATTCTTTGAAAATAGTTCTATGAATAACTAAAAATAATAAACAAAGGTATAATATGACAAAAAACTTTTAAAAACGAGATTTATATATATGAATACGTCGAAAACATTTATGTATAAATCTCGTGTTTTAAATTTTTTTGTCATATTATACCTTTGTTTATTATTAAATTAAGTGCATTAATGTAATGTTATGATTTTTTAAAATTTTTTATGCTTTTAATTTTTAAACGTAATTCTATTCTGGAGCGGA
Organism: Phthiracarus crinitus; assembly: GCA_034698025.1. NCBI lineage: Eukaryota > Metazoa > Arthropoda > Arachnida > Sarcoptiformes > Phthiracaridae > Phthiracarus > Phthiracarus crinitus. The sequence goes on along the minus strand of JAQGAW010002268.1, from coordinate 5,714 downwards.
TTCATAAAATAAAAGCTAATTTTTTAAAAGCTAGCAAAAATATTATTTATATTTTGGCATAATTTTTGAGCTTTACTAACCGTATTTAGTTCATGTATCGCATACCATAGTTACCCGGACTCGAAAGCTCTAGGGGGGGTCAGATCCAGAAAATCTCAATTTTTAGGGGGGGTTAAAAACTCATCGGATTTCAACCACAATTTTTTTGGCCTTCGGACCAAAATTTTTTCCAAAAGACTAAAGCCTAAACCACGCCCCCTCACAAAACTCGACGGATTTAAACGATAATTTTTTGGAATTTTGGCCAAAATTTAAAGGGGTCACAAAAACTCATCGGTTTTGATGGACAATTTTTTTACATTTGACAAAAAAAATTTCAAAATTTTCAAATTTTTCTCGTTCTAAAATTTTTCCAAAATTCTAGGTGGGGGTCAACCCTAGGCAAGCACTCCCCTCTGGGTAACTATGATCGCATACCCAAGAAAAAGGGTTGATCATGTATTTAATTGCAAATAAATAAAGTTAGATATAATTTGATTAAAAATATAACCAACAGTTTTCATACTTAATATGCCTTAATATGCAAAAATTATTTAAAGATTATTAAAATAATCATTTGTCAATAATATGTTAATATATTAATATATTGTTACAGTCCCGTGTTATAAACGCTGCAAAGAAATTGATTATTTAGAAGATCAAGAAAAAATCATAGAATCAGATGACGCGGACGGAGGATGGGTTGACACGCATCACTTCAACGTCACCGAACAGATTCAAGAAATGACTCTCACCAGTGATGACGATAGGAATAAATCTTTTAATAAGTGTAACGCAATCAAACCAGAAGACGATGATTCGGATGAAGACGACGGCGAAGCGGAAGACATGGACGCGTATTTGGCGAGTGGTATGATTGACGAACACGACGAGGTAATCATTTAATTCTTTTATTGGTTTTGATTTTGATTAGAATAATCAAAAACATTAATTAAATTTAAGGCTACAGTCGATACATCGAAAACAAAATCATTTGATGCTAAAAAACTTGACGACCAAATAGAAAATTCAATCGTTCCGACGCGAACATACGATTTAAATATAACGTACGATAAGTACTACCAAACGCCTCGATTATGGCTTTCAGGTTACGATGAGATTCATAAGCCTTTATCTATCGAAGAGATGTACGACGATATAAGTCAAGATCACGCCAAAAAGACTGTAACCATGGAAACACATCCGCACATACCATCGGGTTTAATGCCGTCCGTTCATCCGTGCAGACACGCAGAAGTTATGAAGAAAATCATTCAAACGGTAGAAGAAGGAGGAAAAGATTTACCCGTACATTCATATTTGATTATATTTCTTAAATTTGTTCAATCGGTTATTCCTACCATTGAATATGATTATACGCAAAATTTTACTTTTTAATTCTCCATATTTTTAAATTCAATTTAGTTTTGTTTTTATTTTCTTATATTATTATTAAATGAATTATTTAAATGCAACTCAAATTATATGGAAATTATTTGTTACATTGTTGTTGTTTGCTATCATTCATGATTGAAGTATAGTTTTCCAACTTTTGTATTGATTTCATAAAATGATGAGAATGAGCTCATTTATTCTGAGCTTGAGCTTCAACTGGTTGAGCTTAGCTCAAAACCTGGAATTATTGAACTTTAACTAATCTTTCTAAGCTCAAAATATTAAATAAGTAAGCTTGAGCTTACTTTAACATCTGAACTCTGCCTTCAGCTTACTTATAAAAATTCCACTTTATTTCATTATTATTTGATAAGCTTATTATTAGGCATAAAAGGCAGATTCCACTTGATTTCTGTATTATATAATCTTTTCCCAATAGTGGCAGATGCCATAGAATTGTTTTTCAACATTGAATTTTTCTTATTGTGAGAAAGAGGGACCGCCAATAAGCTAACAAAGTTGGCCTAAGAGAGATTTTTAAACGATAATTTTTTGTAAGATAGAGGACATTTTTCTGATCATATAGAATTTTTCAAAAATTAAAAAAGTCCTATAGGCCCCCTGGGGCGCTCTAGGAGGGAAAATGTGTTTTAGACAAAACATTTTTTTATTTGAAAACGGTTATAGATAATATAACAGTTCTTTTTTTAAAAATTAAATTATTCATTATAGATATCGAAAACAATTTTTAAAAATTTTTGGAAAAAATTTATCGGCAGTTTTTATTACTTGTATGAGACTACATTTTACACATAATTATCTATTTTCAACAATGTAGGTGGCAATTTTTAACGATTTTTTCTACTTTTATTATTATAGGAGGCTATATAAAATCCCTTAATAAATATAAAGAATTGGTAAAATCCCTTAATAAATATAAAGGGTATGACGGACTGACAGACTAACGGAAGTACAATGTCAAATCCGTATATCTGTCATAAAGTCAGATAAAAAAATATTTTTATCTTATATTTACTTTTATTTCATTCCATATCTTTTTAAAAAATCAAAGTTGAATAAATTTTAAAAAACTCTACTTTACTGATATGGATAAAAAAAGATTAAAAGTTTTTTATGTGATAAATAGTTAAACTTAAAGTTAATTAACAATACTCTGGCAGATATTACATTAATATTTTTATTTATGTCAAAAATTTAATCAATTTGCAAAAACACTTAATAGTTTTTATAATATTATTATAATAAATTTTAAAAAAGCTAAATTTTAGGTTTCGAAAACAATAAATGTCATTCTAATGATTTTATCATCACTTGAGATTTGCTAAAACGCGAATTCCCTACAAACAGTACTTGGCTCCACTCTGTGATACCTAAATGAACTCAGTTAACTCAGATCAGGAAACTGATTTGATTGGTATAGGTATCAACGGTCCAAAATTTATTTTTCCCACTGACCCTCGAGATCCCCTCATTTGATCTCTTTCTCTTCGAGCTGAATCTATTGTATAGGTGTCGAAGAGGTGGGGACCACTGGGAAGAAGCTTACAAACAGGCAGACAAAAGCACTAATTATGAGATTTATAAATTAAAAATTCAAATTGTGGAGCTTTTCTCTGAGCTATGACAGAAAGGGTTGATTTCGATATTTGATTATATTTTGATTATTTCATTTTAATGTGTATTTGTTTCCATTATGATTCCACACGTTAAACATTGCAAAGTTGTTAAATTAATTTAAATTTGTGAAAAAAGTATATTTATAAAAATTTAATTAATTGAAATGATCTCCATTGAAGTATTTGGGAATCTTTACCAAACAAAACTACTACTACAGTAGAACATTTAACAACTAATACTAGAGTAGGATTTTAGGCTCAGCCTAAGCCTACACAGTAGGCTCTAGGCTGACAGGTTAGAGTTAGAGATAGGCTGTAGGCTTAGGCTCCAATATATTGTATAGGCTTAGGCCGGCCTATGATGTCATAGGCTTAGGCTTAGGCTTTAGGCTTCAGCCTATGAAAAAAAGGACGCCTAAATAGCTCATCTCTAGTCTACACATTGCAATGAGTATAACTTTTATTTGGTCTGGATCGTAGTTTTTAATTTAAAAATAAAAATTTCTATAAGTAATAATTACGTCATAGAGCCTAAAGGTTAGGCAGCCTAAATTAAGTTTAGGCTTAGTAGGTTTAGGCTCCTGAAAAAATGATAGGCTTAGGCTGTAGGCTGAGCCTAAGCCTAAGGTTAGGCCGCCTAAAATGCTCATCTCTAACTAATACTTCATAAACCTTCATAATTCTTGATATATATTCTACAACGAGAATGTAAATATTAATGACTCGTGAGTTATGTTTATTTAATTTTGTGAAATAGTAAATACTAATGAAACCGTGCGAATGAAAATCGAAAAATATAATTAATGTGTTAAAAAAAGTTTTACATGTGGAAGTAATACTTTAAGAAAGCAGAGAAATATAGAAAAACTATTTTAAAAAACTAGATACTATTTTATCATCGATTGGCAGTGATAAGAATTACGTAGATTTTTAAACTTACAAAAGATTTAAAATTTCAAACATTAAATAACATTAGAAGAACTTTAAACTCAACTCGTTTTAAAAATAACTGCGTTTAGCTTAAAGGTTATTTGATTTAAATAAGTTTTACTTATCAGAGCTAATACTTGTACAAGTATTACTGAAACCGTAATACATTATGTAATGTTTTGACCCATTTTGTGATAAAGTTACTCAAACTTCAAATCAATTTTTTAAAAGATTGAAATCAATAAGTTTTCCAAATTTCGAAAATGAATACTTTTCAAAATCGTAACATAACACATACGGAGATCACATTAATCATAACTTTGTTAAAAGTATACCAATATAAATATGAGACAGAATTTATTATTTATAATATTTAATAATCGAAATCACTATTTTTGAAGTTTTATTTGCAAAAATGGTTTATATATAATCATTTGTCGATTTAAAAAATAAGAATATTATATGCGATGTTTTTTTTGATAAAAAATAAAACTTATCTCATTTAAATTACTTGAGATAATCCGAGTTTGTTTATAACTGTAAGTTTTGAATTGTATAAGTTTTGTTTAACCTATATTTTAATTGGTTAAAAATTAAAATGATTTAAATTGGAAGACTCAAAGTTTTCTTAACTTTAAATGCATAAAAAGTTGTACTAAGATATAACTCCACAATAAGTTAAAGCTTGAATTTTAACCTTTAAGTTTTAATATTAGTGAAAAACAAAATAAATAGTATTGATAATGTTTAAGTTAATTTATAGATCTTAGAAATACGTAATTACAAATAAGTTCAAACATAATATTTAATTTTTTATAAACCTATGATAAAACAAGAGCGAAACGGTCGTCATATCTGACTTTTCAGTTTTAAGTTAAGATAGTTTTTGGTCGCTCGCTCTTTTCAATCGCTCGCTCCCAAAATTTTCGTTATGTTTTGTTAATTTATAATGATTTAATATTTTGTAAGTAATTAAATGTTTAATTAAATCGGTATATGCCACTTTGAAATGCGAAATATTCCATTCTTATTCATTTTAATTTAAATCAATCTTTATATAAACTTAATTAAAGGGGAAAATGAAACTCAAATAGCGGAATATGCCGCAGTTTAATCGATTTTTAACCTATTTTTAACAGAAAATACTACATAAAATTGTGAAATATGCCACTCCGACAAAACGAAATATGCCACAATATTTTTCATTTTATAAAATTTTTTTAAAATTTTTCGGACAATTTTACGTTTTAGCAATGAATTTTTTTAAATTTTATCATATTTTTTTTTTCAACAATGAATAATTATCGATTTTTTGTCAATTTAAAATCCCTTAAAAAATATAAAGAATAGGTTAAATTCCTTCATAAATATAAAGAAAAAATCCTTTAATAAATATAAACGCATCTACAGACGGACAGACATCCCCAAATTAATATATCTGATTAAGCAAAGTCAGATAAAAAATTATTATTTGAAATCAATCGTTATCTTGTTTTGCCAATACTTTGCCATTCTTGAACATAATGGTCCACTATCTTAAAATTTATATCTAATGATTAAGAAAAGAATGTTTAAGACCTTATTTTGTATGTTTTAAGACCATAAATAATACTGAAAAAATGACCAAATAAGACCATAAATAATACCTTATATTTTTTAAAATTTGACATTTTGTTAAAATATTTAAGCAATCAAATCTAAATTTACAAAGTG
>JAQGAW010002267.1:0-15711 GCA_034698025.1 Phthiracarus crinitus | reverse complement strand
ATCGATTACTAACAGTTCAATTGATTTTTGAGCTTTTTTGCCAATTTATGCTCAAAAATCAATTGAACTGTTAGTAATCGATGATTAAGAGCTCAAACCAACACATATCACTCAGAGTTCAGTTTCATTAAGTCATAATTATAACACCAGATGGTATCATAAGCGCTATATGGCACTCTATTAATGGATGGGTTAATAAGCTGACAGTTGGCATCTTTAGATTAATATAATCTATTATTGACCGATTTTAAATTATTAAAATAAATTACAAAAATGCTTTACTCGCTAATGTTTATTGCAATTAAAAAATGTTTGAATAAAAAAATTTCAGATAATTAAGTATTTGAGTGAAATCTATATTTTATAAAAATTACAATTTGGTTCAAACGATTTCATACTTTTAAATATCAATAAAATCAAATATATGAATCAATTTCAATATTAATAAGAAAACTTTATGTTTGTTTTATTAACTTTTATATATATATACAGCAAAAAAATTATAACATATATTATATGATAACAAATAGTATACAATAAAAAATTCAAATCAAATAAATATTACATTTAAATTCACTGATATTGTACCCAATCCTTGATATCGTCATCAGTTTTACATTTACTAGTTTTCGCAATCGATTGTTGCGAAACGGAATCATTAGAGCACTTCTCGTTAACGGCGTCATCGGCGGTCAGTTCGTAGAAATCAGTGTTTTCCCAGTCTTCGCTTCCGGCTTCAGAGTGTATGGTATCCGAAGAGTGCGGTGAAGTCGAATCTAACGTACTTTTGTTAACCGATACTAAATCACTGAAACTATCGTTACTCGTAAGTGATTTGATGTCGTGTTCCGATAGATTTTTCACCAATGATTCGGGCATTTCTTGTAAAAGCTTCACTTCAACCGTTTTATTCTCATTTAAATTATCGATCGAATCATTAGAAGTCGAATCATTATCGGTTTTTTCAAAATTTTTCTTCAACTGATGAACTTTATAGTAATATCGGTGCCAGAAGTCAACATCCGATAACGAATTGGGCACTAACTGGTCATAGAATTGTCTCATTTGCGGCACAGAATCGAGCAGAAGCGCCATCTGATTCTGATAATTAATCAAATTAAAACTAGTTAACCAGATCTCGTAATCCTCTGGCGAACCATCAGGTTCTCGACAATAGGTGTTCGCATCCAATTGTATGGCATTCAGCGATGCTTTCCAGCGATCGATTGCCACAAGTTCTCCGTCAGTATAGACATACGCGTCAGTGTTAGCCATGTCTTCTTCCCAATCATTACCTGTCACCATAAATGCGTCGGTAATCCGATTCACCAGTAAATTCAGCTTTTGTTTGGCTAATTCTCCGAAATTATTATTAGTCTCCGATATATTAGTGTCACCACTAATGCTATTATCGCCAGTGTTTGGCAATACTGTTTCGCAATTAGCGATCGCTGATTGCTCATCATTGGTATCGGTTTGCTGTTCGGTATAAGCGTTTGATATCGTATTACTGATGTCTTGTATGGTATCAGTGATCGTGTGTTTCACGTATTGCGCTGTATTGGACACGTTGTCCACAATAAATGCGGTGTCAGTTTCAACTGTTTCCACCAATTCGTTTAAGTCTCGTTTCACGAATTCGTATGCTTCTGATGACTTATTTCCAAATTAAATATCATATCATAAACAAAAGTATGAATAATTAACAATAAATTTGACAACTGTTCGCAAATCGATTAAATTGTAATTACTTTTTGTTTAGCGGTTTGAATCATACTTCCGAACCAATTACTGAACGATGCGGTGGTCGACGACTGCGACGACGACTGCAATGATCGTATCGATGGTTGAGACGATGGCATTGGTCTCTCATTTTGTTGTTCCTGTTCGTCATTTGGTCTATAATTATAATTATCGGTAATTGATTTATTCATATGAAAATGAATAGAATATATTTCATACATTTGGCTCATAATTGTTTATTTCGATAATGTGTTTGTGGTTTGTTTGACTCACACTCAAACTACAAATTACAGTAACTGTATGTGTATGTGTATGTACAGTATGTTGTCATGTATTGGTATAAACGTACATACAATACAAATAATAATAACATTTAATATCGTCTCATGTGACGAAACAGTGTGTTATAATTGGTGTTCCAACTGATGCTCAGTATTTCGGGAAAAAATTTAAACACTGTTCAATAAATTGTGTTCATTTATTACTAACAAAATAGAAATTAATAGTAATGCTATAAGTATTTTTAAAAATAAAAATAATATTTAAGATATTATAAAATTTTATAAATTATTAAGTTAAAGCACACTACAATTATGGTAAAATGCGAGCGTTATTATATGATCACTCTTTAATAATACAAAAATATGCTCAAAGCTCTATTGTTATTTCTATGCGATATATACTGTACTCTAATGTGATGTAAACACAAACACATGATTAAAACTAACGATAGATATAAATTGTATTTCTATTTATCTATTATATCAATATATTCTATTATAAATGATATCTATGCATATTTACGCATTAATCCATTTTATTAATATATAATGGAATATTTATTGGTTTTCTTTTATTAATTTTTGTTTGTGAAAATGAGTGAAAATAGTAGTGAACGTGAATCTGAATTAACGGAAACTACTGTTACTACTGTTGACAGTTGTGTTGACATTACGAGTGCGAACACAACAGCGAACAGTGCTGTCAACAAAACAAAACAACAATCAGTGCAATCATTGGCAAATAGATTTGACGTATTTATACTGAGCGAATCAGGCAAACCCGTGTACTGCTACTCGAATCGGTCGGACAGCGTAACACTAATGGGTGTTTGCATTGCACTCATGAGTTATGTCGAAAAAACGCAATCAGACGCGTTGCGATCGATTACCACGTGTTCCGGCATTTCAATCACATTCTCGCGCAAATCACCGTTAATTATAGTGGTTGTCAACTCAATTAATGATGGCATCGATCCGTTAATAGTCGTTAATCAAGTGAACGCGCAAATCGTGTCAATACTTACCAGTAAAACACTTAAATCGGTGTTCGAACAAAGAGCTACTTTCGATTTAAAGCGATTGTTAACAGGTTTGTGTTTCGTTCACTTAACGTTTTCATTATTTCAATTGTTTTATTATTGTTTTGATGAATAGGAAGTGAAAAATTAATCGATACTCTAATCGAGATCGTTATATCACCGATTAATCGCAATAAACTGGAGAAGAAATCCTCGAATGAAAGCGTTGACGAATGCGCTAAAACTGTGAAATTTGATTGCGTTAACGCGTACTTAACGTCATCGATCAGTACTTCACGAACAATAGGCACTCAATCGATACTGAATTGTCGGCCGAATCATACCTTAAATCGTATTTATGTTCCAGTATTACTGCTTTCCAGTTCAGTTCGGGACACCATTTATAATATGATGAATTCGATCATCAATTCGTGTTCGTCTTCCGATGTCATATTTAGTCTATTATTTTCTGTTAATAACGCGTGTTCGAGCGTTAAACTGATTATAGCTTGCAATCATAACCCGAAAGCGCGGTTAAGTCCATTGGATATGCAATTAATTTACTCGTTAGTGATTTGCTCTGAAAACCAGTTGTCATCAGTTGAATCGTTTTGGTTACCGATATGTTTGCCGCGCTTCGACTCAAACCACTTTCTTCACGCACACATCTCTTACTTGAACAGCGAATACTGTTTAGTGCTGTTGACAACTGATCGCGAAAACTTTCATAAGTGTCAACTGATCAAAGAGTCACTGATAGAGCGGCTGTCGAAAGTGCACATCCAATCAGCCAATTCGAGTCTCACTGATTTATGTCAGCCGCAGTTGCAGTATCTGTGGTATCAGTCGCAGAGGCAATCAGTTATATGGCAACAGTCGCCGCTCAGTTGGTTCGCTTCGATTAACTATTACATCGCCGATCGTATGCTCAAATCGAATTTGAAAACATTTTGGCTGAGAAGCGAAACCGATGGCGTACTTCTTGGCTGGCATTCGCCCACTTTTCAACTGTACGCTCAATTCGACGTGACAATCACGCAATTACAAGCTTTACAAGCAATTCAAGCGATTGTTAAATGGATTAAAAAAGAGGAGCAAAAGTTTACTATAAATGATTATTTTTAATAGTTAATTTGAGTCTACGATTTTTTTGCTTCGGGACTTATTTATTTAATGTTTATAAGATTGAATGACAACTTTTAGATGATTTCATAACACGAGTAATAAACTTATTGAACCCTTAAAATCAACTGATTATACAGTACTGTACTCTTACTCGCGTAAGTGTGTTATTACCTGTATGTTACTTTTTTAAGGAATTTGAGTGATAATTTATCTGAATATACTGATATATGTCTGTATCTTTAAAAAATTGGCAATAAAATTTGTAAATAAGAAATTTTTTAATATATAATAGAATTGAAAATAAAGTATAAATGAGAAATATTAGAATTAACTTATTGTTTATAGATTTGTATTGGGCTTTACTCTAACTCTACTTTAAATCATTCTGAAAACTTAAGTTTAAATAGTGAACGAATTTGCAAGTTTTATCAGTTTAAACAATTAATAAGGCGAAGTGTGTTTGACACGGTTTTTAATTATCTAGTTTTTAATTATAGTGCGTCTTTCAAAGAATATAACACTTTTAATTTTGCGTGTTTACGAGTGGAGCTGAAAGTGTGAGTTAGCATATATCAAATATCATTTCAAAAGCATTTTTATTTGTGTTCGCATTTTTATCTCGCCTTCAGAATTATTTGATATATTGTCTGATGTTAACACAATTACTCTAATCATAATGGCATCTTCATTATAGAAACTCATATTAAGAACAGACATATTATATTGCAAACGCCTTTTTGGCAAACGTTTTATTAAATTCACTGTTACTTTCAAATAAGTTTTGCACAATTTTTATTATTTAAACTGAATTTGATTACGGTTTTAATGACAAACATTTGATATTAATCTCAATAAGTAAAATTTTTTGATAACAGTGGGAAGAATTAAATATTCTTTCACGCAATTAAATAAAAAAATAAAGTTAATGTATTTTAAGGTTCAAAATTATTAGTTATTAGAGATAGGATTTTTTGGTAATAAAAACTAGAAAGTTTGGTAAATATTCTCAAAGGTTTTATACACATTAATTATTTTATTGTTATTCTGTATAACGAATTTATTTATTTATTTTTATTAAATTCTGAAATAATAAGAATATTTCGTTATATTACAGTTTATTAAAATTGAGACAATCTCATATAAATTGTGCTCGATTTAACAAAACAAAACACGAACCACATTTCACAGAGAGTTGACTTTCTAGTAGGTTTTTGTAAACTTAAGGAAAAATATACTTGTTTTAATACCCATGTTTGACATAATGTCAAATCCCTTTATAAATATAAGAAATCTGTGAGGTCTCTTTATTATTTAAGATTTCGAACAACAGGACATGCAGTAAAAATTTGTCAAAGACAGTCAAATCCATATGCTCTATTAGCAAGTCAGCTAAAAAATATGTGAACTGATAAATCCATTAAGATATAGAATATGTAGTAAATGTAAACAAAGTCATTTAAATCCGGTTAATTTTAGAAAGACCCTCTAGAATTTTGAATAATATCTGAAGGAATTTCTTAAAAATATGTAGTTTAAAACAAATACAAAACTTAATCTATAATTTTTGGTGGTAAATCGGTAATAAGTGAAAATAGTTGCTAAAAATAACACGTTCACTATAAATGATTTATTATGAGTTAATCGAATTTCGTTAATCCGATAAAAAATAGAATTTTGTTTGTGAATTAAAATTTCGCTAACTTTTTGATAACTGAATTTATTTTCATTTACATTGAATTTCACTATTCGGTTCAATCATTAATATCAAGGAATAAAATTTAAAATTATAAATAATTTTTTGGTATCTACTTTTAACTGCAAAAAAAATTCTTCATTATTTGTTGTCAAACCAATTTTAAGCAATCCATATTCATTACATTCAATGAGGAAATGGCAATGAATAGACTCAACACTATGCTATCCTTTTCTTAAATACTAATTAATTTAGTATTAACGACGCGTTTCCTTTAAAGCAAAAGTTTGTGTCACATCCGCGCAAAGTGTAGCTTAAAGAATGTTAACCACGAAAAAATGGCCAAAATTTATTTTCACGCAACGCTAGCAACAAAATTACAAGCATTCAATAAACTTTTCAAGTTTTATATGCGTAAATAAAAGTTCAATGATATTAAACTTTGTGCCCAAAAAAACTCAACAAAAAAAAAGTTTTTTGATTCCATTTAAAATAGTTCTTGAATTTCTTAAGAGTTAGGTTTTATATGATGCCTGTGTAATGATTATTTATAATCTGGAAAGTGTTAAGAAGTTAAGTGGCATTTATCGCATATAAGATAATTTTTTCTTCAGCGAAAAAATAATAATATTGACCCAATTATGGCAATTTGGGTGACAGGTTGCAATTAATTTGTGTATGCTATAAATTTTCAATAGCACAGACTGCCAAAAGGCAATGTCTCTATTTTATACATATTATACTAAATAGCCCACAGTCACACTACTACTCCGTAGGTTATCTTAAGTAACATAACATATAATACGCTTTTTTAGGTCATGTATGAAGAACTTAATATTATTTTTATTTTAAAATTTAATATTTTTTTGTTGCTTTTCTCGATATCACACTATTTTTATAATCACGTTGTCTTCTTGTTTATTTTGATAGAATGGTAACAATTTGTTAAAATCAATTCATCCCATTAATAGCACTTATATTATGCGCATTCATTGTTAGTGAATGCCGTTTTTCAAAAATTTCAAGCGAAATCTTTTCTTATATTTCATTTTAATTAATTTCTTTATTCTTTAATGGTATTTGAAGCGAAGTTTTAATCTTATTGAAAAAATTGGGGTTAAAAATACTATCAAAGCTAACCTTAATTTAGATATTATGCGCGCTTAAAGATCTAAAACATTTTCAAAATAAAAGTTAGCTTAGAAAATAGGCAAAAAATTCAAATCAAGAAAATAATTTAACGGCACACGTGACTGACACAAAAAATCGCATACAATTAATTAATTGGCATTTACTTAGAGTTTACAATAGTTGAAACAAAATATATTAACAATAATTAGTTTAATTGGCTATATATACCAGAGACCAATAAACTCTGTTACCAGTTAAACAACTACAACTTCAATTACCACACACTGGTTGTGAGTGTGGCTATTTTGTTGTTGTTATTGTTGTGGATGCCACAGGCACAGGCCTTCCACCTTCAACGACACCTGCACCTCTCATTTCAGGTTAATGTTTATGGAAAATGACATAACTTCTTCTATAACAAAATCTTTATTTAGAGCAAAATTATTCATTACCCACTTTTCTTAAACTAAAATTTTTAGTAAAATGTTAAAAATTTGAAATAAATAATATGTTATGTGTTGTAATAAATAAATATATTTTTTATATATTATCTACACTGCAGTCCTACTTAGTTCTAACGTATATTATCTAAATTCACGGTCACTGTCTACGTTGTAGTAATATTAACTCTAATAATTAGCTTATATTGCAGACCATCGGTATTGGATTGATATCTATTACCGTACTCTGTGTTAGGTTTGAAGTATTTATAAATGGTTACTATCGACTTTTGAGATTCAATTTTATGGAAAGCGAACCATTCTAAAAATCATGATTACAATTGAGCTCATATTGTATGGTTTTTATTGTAGAATGCATTTACTTTAAAACTTTAAAATTTTATAAAATTTGAATTTAAAAATTATTTTTATCTTTTTAAACCTTAAATATAGTCATATATATTAAACTTAAAAGATATTTGTGCTTCTCTTAATAGACTCCTCCCCTGGGGGTCACACCCCTTCGACACCTATATCAATGGATTCAGCTTGAAAAGGTATGATAAAGTGGGGGGTCTCGAGGGGTGGGCCCCTTAGAGGGTTGTGGTGGAAAAAAAATTAAAATTAGACCGTTAACAACTAAACCATTGCACGTAGCTTAAAAAATTGAGTTTAATTCAGGTGGGAATTAGTGGGGTAGGGTGGTTTGGTGGTGGGGTGTAGAGTGGGGATTGGTTTGGTTGATTGGTAATGGTGGGGTCAGTTGGGAATGGTTGAGTCGGGTAGGATTGATGGGGTCGGGTGGATATGGTGTAGACGGTTGGAAATGTGGGTAGGGTGGAATTGGTGGGGTCGGGTCGGGTTGGGATTGGTAAGTTCGGTTGAAGAGTGGTGGGGTCCTGTGGTTTTGTTAAAGTTTTATACTATTTTTCGTCCGCCGAAGGCGAGCTTTTACTCTAGTAATTACAAAAGTTTCAAAAATTAAATAAGAATGTTAAATAAATTATATTTCAAACTACTTTGAACTCTTATATATTTTAAACTTATTTTCTGTCGTAAACACCCCAACATTAAAATTAAGAAATAAATAGTGTACTAAAACCGTAAAACAGCAGCGAATTACGCAGAATGTTGATAATAAAAGGTTGCAAATCAAATTTTATATATAGGACCGGAATATGACGGTTCAGTTCGATTATAATTTTGATAAAATGTAAATAGCATTGCATAAAATTTTTAATTATTTTCTGTTTTAAAAAAATATAACTAGTTGTTTTAAAGAAATTATTGCTTTGAAAAAAATTATTTTTAAAGTTTCAAAAAAATTTATGTGTTTAAGTAAAATAAATATATAAAGAGAAAGAGAAGATGTGGTTATTAACTTTTTTTTTCTATTTCCTCTATTGCACAGTAGACTAGTATTAAAACTGCTCATGCGGACCATAGAGAGGCAGGAGAGAGAGAGAGAGAGGGAGGGAGGGAGAGAGAGAGAGAGAGAGGGAGAGAGAGAGAGAGAGAAACAAGTTTTTTGGTGTTTTGCACTCTTTCCACTAAACCATTCGCATTTCGTGTTTCGTCCTGTTTCTTGACAGCGCTCACTACATTTATATGCAACAAAAACTTAAGTTTTATATAATATTCATATTATGAATCGTTGATAATCTTTTTAAATTTTGATTTTGAAACTCTATAATTAAGTTTTCGACACTTAAGATATTTATTTAAATTAAATTTTGTGAATATTAGTATGTAATTGTAAACAAGTATTGATTATTCTATTATTTTTGCACCAAAATGTCATTTATTAAAGGATTAGTTAAACATTTAGTTTGTTTTCTCGCATTTCTAACATGGGTACGTATTTTTAAATACTTTATTTTATTATAATTAAAATTAAATATAGTTAATTATATTTAATCGTAAATTAAATTAAACAAAAGTATAGTATATACTGCACAGAGTTTACACTGTAAGTTTTTATTCATCTCTGAACTTTGTATACAACAGAATATAAACAATAAGTTTGAAAAACATTCCCCTCTCTCTTACTCTCGTTCACACAAACACAACATAAACATATACGCAAAAGTCATACTCTATTTCGCGCATTAATAACTCGCTGCTTTTTAAATTACGTGGCATTATTTAAATATTATCCAATTAATTCGAAAAAATTAAACTATAACTGGTTTATCATCATTTTTAATTTAATATGAGCTTATTTTAATTGTAATTATTATTATATAGTTATTACATATTATTAATTATTTTATAATAGAAACTTTCAAATGTTATCTCAGGCTAAAGAATCAAGTTTTCCATCATATACTATATATAAAACATAAATAATTTATATAGATTTTTAAAAAATGAAAATTATTTTATTCTAAAATATTTGGTTAAAGTTTTTGTGTTAACTTTAACCTCTATGTTTACCTTAAAAGTTTTATTTAAAAAAATACTTTATAATTGATGAGATTTTTAGCTTTAGAAAGAGAATTTATATATTTTTAGTTTTTTCTTCATTCTCTGCTCTAATTCGGCTCTACATTAGATAATTTGTTTATTCCCGTAACATAATCTATATTTTACTGCATTGTTAAAAGTTTAACTTTAATTTAAATTTTTGACTTATGCGTTGCGTTGTACGGTAATTTTAAATACAACTTCCAATTAGAATTAATATTGATTTTAGGATAGACAAAAAATTTAGAGCATTTATATTTTTAATTAAAGATAATATATTTATGTTTATTTTCGATAATAATAAATATAAATTTTAAAAATATATATCTTTATTTAAGCTGTTAGGAAGCATTATCATTGCGTACACGTTCTGGATATTGGGCACATCAGCCAACATGAAACATCTTTTAACCGGCAATTTAGTATGAAATTAACAAACACTAAATCAATTAAAGCATAACTTAGAAATGCTATTTCGATTAAATTTATTTCCTTAATTAAATTTTTTTCAAACAGCCTTTAACTTATGTAGGATTGGGAATCGGAATGTTACTATTTTTTAACGGTAATTGCGCTCACATTTCCAATTCAAAAAAAATAATTATTATAAGCTTATTAAGATTAGCGTGAATATTATTACACATGCAAAGAAAGATAAGATTGTTTAAATTAATTATAGGACTGTTGGGTTGGATGGGATCTTACAAGAGAGGAGGATGTATGCTTAAAATGGTATTCCATTATTGTCTATTTCTATATTATTATTTTTATAATGGAAAATTTTCAATGTGTTTTTCGGTATAGTTTTTATTCTTATGCGTTGTCACAATCGCTGCCGAAATCGGAGGAATCATATCGTTGAGCATAGTTAGAGTCAAAGTTAGTAATATTGTAGAGCAAGGATGGCTCGAAGTTAATCCAAGAACCAAATATTTCATTCAAGACAAGGTTTATAGAATATTATTCACAAAAGATTTTATAAATGATTATTTTCTATATTTGTTTGTGCTTTATGTCTGAACAGCTCGAGTGTTGTGGCTTAACAGGTCCGAGCGAATTCGCGCGCAATGTTGAGCCGATAGATGACAGCTGCTATCACTTCGAAAAAGCACCGAATGTCACGGCTTCGTCAAACGAAAATATCCAATATTTTAAGAGGGTATGAATAAATAAGAGTTTTTCGATGAATTAAAAGAAATGTAAAATTGTTAGATTATGGGTTGCATAAGAGTTACGCATATAATTTTTTAGACATTAAACATTCAAAACCTTTTTGAATTTAAGTTCTTATAAAAATAATAGGGAATTATTATAATAGGATGGATGTAAGACTAAACTAGTGGATTGGATATTCGAACAGAAAATGATATGGATTTCGGTATTGGGAGGATTTATTTTGTTTCAAGTAAATATTTGCCGATTTCTATTTCTAAGAAATTCCTGACTTGCTATTAAATTTCTTTATTTATACGCAGGTTATAACAGTATTATTATCAGTATCCGCTATTAATCATTTAAAAGTGCGGAGTTCTTCAATGGAGTCCTTGGATGATCATCAGACTATAACGTATATGTAACTCATTATAAATGATTAAATTCATTAAAGTGCCATTCAAAACCATGAACACTACTTACTATATTATTGTATTTGTTACACCATATTAATATATTCAAATAAATGTTTTCAATAATTTCTACTATTGTTAAACACATTCATTTAAACTGTAATGCTATGAGAGTTGGTTTTTAAATAATAATTTATTATACATAACTCACACGCACACTATTTCACTCAAACAAATTAACGGTTAACGTGTTTTTACACCAAAAAACATCAAAAAACCGGAATACAATATTCAAAGTGTTATTATCATTATTAAAATTTCAAACAAATAAAGTAATCATACTTTTTTGTTAGTTTTATGTTATTTTAAATATAATATAAAGTTTTTTTAACTGAATAACAAGTACTTACACTATTCTTGAGTATAGATGACCAGCTATTTGAATGACTCTTTGATTCTTAGCTATAACTTCCTGTATTATTTAGAAAACCTAATATAATAACACGTGTATATTTATTGAATGACAATAAACCAGTGATTAGGCAAGCTTTTTGCATATAATAGTATTATGATTAGTTTTAGAATGCCCCAAACTCTACCGCGTAACTTATGTCTGCACAATTTTATTCTATATTTAGGGAGCTCTTAAACCTAAATAAACATTGATGCTCTGATATCATCAAATTATAGCGATATGAGCTCACTTTATATTACCGATGAAGTGGAGGTTTTGGATTTAATCTATGTGTCCGTCTGTTAGGATCTATATCTGTTCATGTATCTGTAGTGGACTTTAGCTTAAGTATTGTGTTTGCTGAATAAAACATGCTTTTAACATTTAAAAATTTTTTTTACAAAAGCCATATGTTAAAGATTTAAAAACTGCTATAATATGAGTTGTTTACGAATAACAATCTTTTCAATCTGAGTGTTTTAAACAGATATATGGAAATGGGATTTCTCTGTCTGTCTGTCACCATTTATATTTTAAAAGCGATTTTTGAAATATATTTAGCATTACTGGTAACTAAGAGCTCTAATTATTTTAAAGCATTTAACTAATTTCTTATATTAATTAGTTAAATGGGGATTTGTACTGTATTCTTAGAATTATATTACGATATATTACTTTTTGAATACTTTTGGCTAAATTAAAAATTCATTCTTTTAAAAATATGAGATAAAATTTCAAATAGAAAGATTTTTCATAAAAAATTCAAGTAAAATTACCAAGTAATTCAGTAAGAGTTAATTTTAATCATATTTGATTAAATAGAACAAGATTTAGAGTGGAGTATGTTATCATTTAATGGCTTAATCTTTATATTAAATTAATTTAAATATCAAAAATTTAATGTGGATCCATTTTATGCATTTTAAACTTTTGCATTTATCAGCAGAACGCTAAATATATTTAAAGATAATATTAAAGAAATGGAGCGATAAACCAATATTTAAATAATATTTAATTAACAGTCAAATATTATAATCATTTCAATGTAATTTAAATTTTTTAATTTCAGAAAATTTTTGAGCTATAAAGATATTTTAGTACAATACATAGAGATATTGCAATTAATTTAAAATATGATTAAAATTTTTAATAATAAGATGAAAAAGATTTCACTTTTAAATACCGTATTTAATAACAAAACTTTTGTTTCTTTTTGTTTCTCTATAAAATATTATAATGAAAATCAAAAATATGTTTGTTCAAAAATAAGACAATTATTAAGGAAATGTTAATCTATGGTTGCAAAATAAAATAGGATATAAATGTTTGAAAAATAAATTTATCACCCGTTTAATTATCTTTACGTTTTAATTACGTAAAGAAAACTTATCGAAACAAAATATTTTATAAAGACATTTGTTTTATTTAATACAAGAATGAACAGCAGTTATCAAACGTATTTTTAATTTGAAAATTATGAATTAACAATTCCATTAGAAAATATTCTATAAAATTTTAGCATATGGTATATGATTATTAAGTTAGGGATTTCGTGGATGATATTAAACTTTAAGATACGTGGAATAATCATATAAATGGGAGATCATTATGTTAATTTCTATTAAATATAACTAATTGATTAAAAGTTAGTATTAAGGTTTTTCCCAGTTTTTGTCAGTTTAGTTAAATATTCCCTGATATTCATATAATCTCCAAAATATTCCCTTTTTTTCTCTATTTAGAAAATTATTCGTATTAATTGGCGGTACTAGAAAACTAAATTTATGAAGTATTTAGAAAAAATTAAACCAAAAACAGTAAAATTATGGATTACTAACTTTTAAAAATAAAACTTCTGCACCAATAGTATTGTTAAAAGTAAAGTAAACATAATAAAGGATAAACGACAACGTTTTTAAATTTATTTATCTATGCTTTTATTACGCATATCATATTCAAATTTAATAATTATAAATTTTTCCGTAACTATTTTTGGTTTGGGTAAATTTTTTGTTTCCGTTCATTTCCCGTTTGAACAACTTTTTCTCCCATAGCCCTAATAATTTTAAAGCACATTTAATATTAATTTAATATTTACTTTTAAGAACAATAAATAGTAAAGCGTATGAATAAATGAACAAACTTCACATATTTCTGATCGAGACAAAAATCAGATGTTACTATACTGCTACAGACAGACAGTAATATACTTGTAAAAAAATAACATTTTCCGAACCCGATTCGAAATATTTAACCGGAACCTGAATACCAATCATTTTAAAAGTCTAATATACCCAATATGTGAAAGATTGAGGTGGGAATGAGATTCAGACAATTATTTAAAATACATGAGATTTATGCACAATATATAGTAAAGTATGAACAGATGGACTTTAAAATGAATAAATCTCTTAAGATATTGGTATCAATATTACAATTATGAGTATTGATCTATTTCTCAATGGAGTATATGATAATCTGTTCTAATTTTAATATTAATAACAAGCGTTTCTAAATTATCAAAAAAATTAATGAGATATAAAATCTAGTATAAAAGCAGGCAAACAAATAAAAAATTACTTTCAAAATAACTTAATAAAATAAAGAACAAAATTTTGCATATAATCTAAAAATGAATGCAATTATTTGGGTATCGATTGCTTTGATCGGAACAGTTAACTGCGCGGTCACGTGGGATATCAGTGAAGTAACCGTACACATCAATGAGTTAACGCAAGCAATGAAATGGGCAGCGATTGACTCTATCGTACAACTGATACCCACGAAGCAAACCAATGAAATGATGGCCAAATCATTATCGAGCAGTTTTATGAGCAGTTATGGCGGAAATTGGACCGCAGTTGTCGGTCCGGCAGGGTTTATGTCCACATACAATGCCGAACCGAACACTGTAATCATGTATGTCTATAAGAGCGTTCAAGTGCTTCTATACAAGCCATCGATGGCGGTAAAGGTATTATTATTGTCATTAATATTAGCTAAACTAATAATCATTGACTGATCGATTTGATAGGTAATCGTAGATTTGAAGTCAGTGCTCAACAATGCTAAAACTGCGACACCGAAAGTGATTTGGCAGAGCGAGACACTGACCACAGTCGAGACGCAAACAGTTATCGCTACCACTAAGACAATGCTCGCCACCGCTACCACTGTTAACGATTTGGCTGACAAGATATTGATTGATTTAGCGTCTAAGATGAGCTCAACTCAATGGGCTGTATATGTTGGCACTGAAAATGATTACATCCTTGACTTTTATGGGAAACAGTTCGCTGCCATTGAATTCAGAATGAATTCACTTATGATAATTGCGCTCAAAAAGATTATGTAAAATTACATTAACTTTAATCATAAATATTCAATTTATACCGATTTATGTTAATAAATATAAACAATTAAACGCTAAAAATTATTAAAATATATTTTGATGCATAAATGGATTGTTTTATTTGCGCATATGTTTATTATTGGATTCAAAAATCGCAACAATCCTATAACAAACTATAATTTCTATAAAATGCTTTAAACATCATATATATAAATCTCAAAATTTGTTTGTGATTCTGTCTGTCTGTCTGTCCCTTTATAGGCTCCTCCCCTGGGGGCCCCACCCCCTCGACACCTATATCAATAGGTCCAACACAATGAATCTAGGAAAAATGGAGGGGTTTGGAGGGGGTGGGTCTCCCTTAGGGGGGGTTGAGGTGGGAAAATATTTCAAATTGGGGTCGGAGTAGGGTCAAACTGGGTCGTTGTAGGGTCAGGTTTGG
>JAQGAW010002266.1:0-15711 GCA_034698025.1 Phthiracarus crinitus | reverse complement strand
TCGGACGGCCAAAATATTGTCCGCTAAATCCGGTGAGTTTAGACCCCCCCTTGAATTTTGAAAAAAGTCGAAATGAGCCCCCTGATTTAGGAGTCTAATGTTCTTAATGCTAATTAATAATTTTATTTTATGGCATTGAATAATTTTAACATATTTTTTAAAACAAATTATATTATTATTATCATAGCTAAGGAATATTCTTTTAAAGGAATAAACAGTTTATTTATTAATAAAAATGATGTTGAATTTAAAAAATTTCCTATTTTTATCAATTTAACTCAAATATTTTAGAATTATAATTAACGGAAAAAATAATATCTCATAGAAAGAATTACATATATTTTTATGCTTAGCATTAAAACAACTTAATGTAAACCGAAATTTAACGCAAAAACTAATTATTTACCTGTAATTAAAACTTTTGGATAATTTTGGCACTCGTTAACAAACTTTGATGAGTTTATAAAATTAGTATCAATTGATATATATTTCACAAGTTTTTCACTGTTGAAGTATTTTGCAAAAGTTCTCGCTCTTGGAAGTAAAAACATTTTTAATAAACTGTTAATACAATTTTATTTTATTATAATAACATAATGTTTAACGATATTTTAAAAAACTTTTTCAAACAAAAGAAAGTTTAACATTAATTTATCACAAGTTTTTAGTTAGTTGTTGTATTGGAAGACAACTGTTTTTATATTTTTTCTAATAAAGTTCGACGTCATTCTGACGCAAAAATTAGTGAAACAGTTGTTCAAACTCTACCTTTTCAATCAATTATGATAACTCTTTGATAACTTTTGTTACAATTCGCCAGAAACAAGAATTTAAAAAACTTTTTTATGCTTATTATTTTTATGTTTGTAATTAGAGTTTTATTTTTAAAAAATAAAAATGTTCTCAATGCCAGAGAATATAAATTACATCTGTAGCAACAAAAGTTCACATTAAGTTTTTATTTTTAGTCAAAATATAGTTTAAATTGTAGTGACAGGTTTTCAAAGGGTTTAATGTGTGCTAAATTTTTAGTAAAAGATTGATTATGAATAAATTACTTTTTTAAAATAGGAAATATAAAAAAGTTATCCTATAATATAATGATTAATAAATATTGGAGTAAACATTTGTCACTTCGTTCACATGTCTTTTTTGTTTCATTCTAAATTCAAAAACAACATTATTGCGCAATAATTGAAGTGATATAGAAAAAGAAAGATTTCATATGAAAGTTGAGCGCAGAATACAGTACAATTAAGTGTGATAAACCAGATATAACTGCCTCAACAAATATGTTTTTATGCCAAAATCATTTTGCTTCTGCAATCATTGCACTACTCTAACAGTAGAAATAATTAATCATTTAAATGAAAAATTCGATATACATTTAGCAGACAACAAAAACAAATTCTAATTACCGTATTATGATTGCGAAATTAAATATTTTAATGATTAAAATTTTTGTCAAATAATTAAACATATGAAACATAAATTTAATTGTTAATAGATATATGAAAAGTTTTTTCTTTGAAATACTCACTTATGTTTGTTAAAAAGTTCTGAAAGTGTGGTCATTTAAAATTATTCTTAAATAGTTACGAAAATTCTGAAAAATATTTAGGATTTAGGCAATGATTTTTATTTTTATTTTTATTTTATATTTTAAAATTTCAATCTTTTTTGTTATAATTTATTTATCAACATTACATGAATTCTAATCTATTTTATTTTATTTAATTTTATAAATTAATATTTACTTAAAAACACGAAATTAAATATTGATTTTGATAAATTTTAAATATAGACTATTTATTCATGTAAAGTTTTTCTTAAATTTTCCTAAAAGTTTAAATTTTAATTTAGTAATGATTCGGGTGATCCCAAATCGTAAGAGAAAAACTATAGAATGTGCGTTCAAACTGTAAATTCACGTTTTTTACCCTTGAATTTTCAAAGTTTTGAATAGAAATAAACTTTTTAGAGTTTTAGATGGGGTGTTCCTCAGTCAATATAATTTACTATACTAATACAGTATAGTGAAAGGTTAATTATATATAACAAAAGCGGTAATATTTAAACTATCGATTAACAGTTAAATCACAGATTATATTAATATATACCATAATCCTGTAATATTATTTAGAATTCAAAATAAAATCTTATGTTCTGAAAAACATTCTGATGTACTGAACAATCGTAAAACAGTGAAAGTGTAATCTCAATCAAATCTTGAATTAATGAATTAATAATAACTGAGTCATAGAATTGAGTGCAGCTGTTATTGTCCGAAACAAACCCTAAGGTTAGTGTATATTATCTAACTTTAGTCAAGAGTACAAACTCCAACAGTTCAATAACACATAGCGTATGATTTATAGAGATTTCTATCTACATTTAGTAAGTTAGATATAGAAATTAATAATATTCCAGAGATAAACTTATAAGGCAAGAGGGGCTTTAATAGTATATAGTAGAGGAGTATATAATGCCATTGGTATTTCGTAAAATTTTGGGAATTGATGATAAAAAAATTTGAAAATTATGGTCTAATGTTAAAAATAGTCCATCAAAACAGATGAATTTTTTTGACATTCCCTTTAATTTAGCAAAAATTTTAAAAAATATCATCAAAATTTCAGAGGGCGTGGATTAGACATTTCGTAGGGAAAAATTTGAAAAACAAATATTTTGAAAATATTTTTGGTTTATAATGTCTTTAAATCCGATGAATAAAAAATTCGAAAGGAGACAGACTTCCTAGATTATGTGAGCTAAGGAAAACCTGATATAAACTTTTTAATTTAAACGTTTCATTATAAACTTATATAAGCATATATTGCAATTGCAAATCACGGATAAGATTTAGGTTTAACAGCTTTATTGATTATTTATAACAGCTTTGATCGTTTTTGCATTAAGCTTTCGTTTATTTCCATATAAATTTTAAACTTCTTTATGAATAAAATTAACGGTGGTTCAAAAATTCGGTAAAAAATATTTCTACAAAGAACCGTAGTGTAAACAGTTAAACCACCAAAATTGATTTTTTTGTTTGAAAACTCCATTGAAAAAATATACCCTTAACTTTTTTAAAATACTAACTTTCGATTCCAAATGTTCCAAATCTCCATTAAAATTAGAAACAGCAAACCGTCGCTATTTTTAATAGAAAACCGCAACCGCTTTAAAAACTTCGGTTGAAATCACCAAAACCGAAAAATTTTTAGAATTAATAAATCTTTGTATAAAACACATTATATTGTTTAAATTCCTCCCATTTATACTAATAAATTCGTTTATAACATATATGATAATTTCATTATTTAAACAAAGTTAATATAGAATTCCAAATTCAAAAGATTATTTTACTGTAAATGGATGAATAAATACATTAATAAATTTTATTATATTAGAGTAATGCATATATATATTTATTTTTATGCTTTTTTAATCATTCAAATCATTTTCTAAATATTATTAAGTAAATATTTTATAAAAATTGAAAAAATGTATTGCAAAAAATATAAACCACTAAAATATGCAATACTCTCTCAAACTCCAAAACATTAGTTAAATAACTTTAAAATAGAGATAGACTATGATTGACGTGATTTGTGGATGAGTTGGTGTGTAATGTTATTATAGCATAACTTGTATACGCTTATGCCATATTAAAATATAATCTATTATATTATAATACAACTTACCATTCATATTATCTGCGCAACAATGAGCTCATCTGTGACCAGATTAGCCAAACCGCAACTTAGAGGTCATCTTAGGAAAGAGATTCGCTTTCATTTCATTATGGCATTCACTTTTGGCACTTCTTGTGCGCTCGCATGGAAGGTATTCGTTAGCGACGCCAGAAAGAAAGCATATGCTGAATATCATAAGTATTACCATAAACATATCCAATTAGATATTATTCTATTATGTTTGATTTATTGTGAATCACAGAACTTATGACATCGTTAAGCATCGACAGAGACTTGAAGAGTTGGGTTATCTCGACAACCCGTTCAAAGGAGACTTTGACGATGAAGATTGAACATTGAATACTAAATTGATTTCAAATTTGTTTGCTTAAGTTGTCTGTAGAATAATCAAAATTATAATAGAAAACTATATCGTTTGATATTCATTTCAGTTATTATTGTTAAAATAAGTACTTTACTGTAGATTACTTACTGTATTAAATCTCAAATAAAACTTAAGTTAAAAATAAATGAACGCAAGAGGAAAATTCAATTAAAATCCAGTATTTTAATATAGTAATAATAATAATAATAGGCAAATATGAATTATTTAATTCTGGGCACAAATATACAATATAAACAATAAATGGGTTATGTATAGATAGTTTAGTTGCAGCTTTTACATCAAAATAACCATATAAGTCATTTAGTCATTAATCATTTAGTTTACAATATGGTGCTATACATTGTTTAATACTTATATTTACAAATAAGCCGCAAAAGCATCAATAAAATCATCAAAATCAGTGTCAAATTGGATGGTGTGACAACTAGTTTGATACTTTGATATTCGAGCACGACATTAGTTATAATATGCATAGAAGAGCACAGGATTCAGATGTTTATATAATAAAGGTTTACGGAATTTAGGAAATCTTAAGACGTGTCGCACTCAAACTTATTAATAATTAAAGTCATGAAATGATGCTTTACATCGATTAATAGATCAACATATATATTGTATATAATAAAAGATGACATGTCATTCATTATAAGGTACCAAAATATTATACAGATTAAAACAATTTCAGTGCTATTCAATGATTCTCTTTTTAATTTTAAATTAAATATGAATAAATGCAACTCTTTATACGAAATATAGGCAACAAATTAATATATACAGTAAATAATCAATTTTTAAATTATGATTACCTATAAATCTGAATTTTATATTTCATTATTATTTGTAACAAATTTATTTCAATTAATACTCGATTGCAACGCATGATGTCTTCATTTGTATACATAAATGTATATATAATAATATATATATGAATGAATTTCAAATAAAATATATAACCAAAAAATTGCACATTTGTTACACGCATATTAACGTATTAACGGTTCTGTCTCTCAGTAATTAAATAGTTTTATAGTTTTTTGAGATTGTAAATATGAAACAATTCACACGCAAAATATAACTGACAATTGTTTGATGTCTCGAAAAATATGTACATTTTTGTTATAACACTAGTGTCACTTCAAGTAACGCAATATCACTTGCAATGTAATATATATATGTATATATCAATTTTTTGATGCTTTGGTTTAAATTGGACATTAGAATTATAATAATATATATTATATATGTATTATTCGACATTTACAATCAGTTTATAATTAATATTCGTCACTACCTATGGGTTTCTTTAACAGGTCTTCTTCTCTTCGTCACAACAGCATCGGTTTGTTCTGGAATATTCAAAAATCAATTATTAATACATTTGGGTGCAGATTAGTCCAAAATAAAGAGTTATATCTCAATAGCATAAGCTTATCAATTATAATCTACTTTTTAATGATCTTATATAAAAATATTGCATTTTATGTAATGAATTATAAGCTTATTAATATAACTTATAATCATGTAAGCATACCATTATATATTTTCTTATGTGTAAATTTTAACTATTTTATTATTTATAAAACTTGCTGATTAACTCATTATTTAGAGATTATTTTATATGTTATGCTAACAAATAAACATCAATATACCCATTATAATTTATAATTTATAAATATTAATTATGAACAAAAGCTTATTAATGAATGAATTAATGATAAAATGAATGCCTAATAGTTTATTAGAAATGATTGAACAATACCTGTATTGTTTAGCCCAACTCTAGTTTTCCTCTTCACAAGTAAAGAAGATGCAATAATTGGTGCAGTAGTTGAAGCCATAGAAGCATCGCAATTAAAATTGTTAGAATCGTTAGACAATTCCAAACCAACAATTTCCATGTGCAACGGTTCCGAAGTTGACTCACTAGAATGTATATTAATACCTCCACTAATCATAATATTGTGGTCCCGAGATCGACGTGTTGAACGTTGATTTAATGAACGGTTAACTACTTGGTCCCTTTCACGACCTGAAAACAACAAATCAAATATATCATATAAATATCAATTGCTTACTGCTAAATAGATAATACCTTTCTTTGCTTTTTCATTCGAGCGATTCATTAATTTTTCTTTATTAGTGTCTTTACAATTTCTCTGCTTAATTCGCTGAGTTTTAGAAATGGCAGACGGAGTTCGTAAACGAGGCTTATTATTATTCCATGCGGTTGTTTCATCTTTTATATCTAACTCATCACCACTCAAACACTCAGTATCATTAACATCATTAACAAAAGATGAATCGCTGACAATTTTCCCTTTTCTAACTCTAAGATTTTTCGTTTTATTGGGGTAAAGTGTTTCATTAGCGGAGGAATCTTTAGTGGTAACGCAATCGTTGTCGAGCGAAGCCGCGCGAGTTCGAGCTATATTTTGAACGCGAGGTGTAATACCAGAAGAAATAGGAAAAGATGATGAATAGGAATTTCTTTTTGGGGAATCTTCGAGACCCATACAAGCTTTAATGAGTTCGGCAGCATTTTCAGAGCACTTACGTTTGTTAGGCCTCGACTGAATGTCCTGACATTGTTGTGTCTGGTATTGAATCGTATTTTTATGGCCTTGAGAAGAGTGAAGTTCTGGCATTTTTACTAAGCTGTATGCGTCGTCCAAATCTAATATGTCGTGATTCTTCAATGAATCATTCAAGTCGTTAGTACTCGAAAGATTTAATACTGTATCATCGATATCGTCGCTATCGTTAGAGTTTCTCAAAATATAATTATGATCGGACGCCACAGAATGTAGTTTATCATCAATCAAATCGTCGTCATCGCTATGACTATCTTCATTAATATCTGTCGATCGAATTAGTTTTGGAATTGAATCAAACATATTGTCACTATTCTTAGTGTCGTCAGAATTAACAGGTGAGTCTTCCTGATACTGAACCGTCAGATCTACGGGTTCGAGTTGAGACAATTCGATATCAGTTGAATTGCTGTCCTGATTTTGCATCTCTGTTTCACTGTTCGAATTCTCATTGAATGATGCGTTATCACTCAATTCTTTATTCGATGATAAATCTGAAGTTTCGTCAGTAATGTTATGGTTATTATTAATATTGATAGCATTAAACATATGCGTATGTTCAGGACTATTAGTCCTTGTAATTGGTATTAATAGAGAAGAATTAATAGACGGAGTTTTCGCAGGCACAAATTTAATAGAAGGTGAAGGGTTTGTTACCATTACTGACTTCACTACAACGAGCTGACCGATAGAATTGCCAGAAACGGATACTGGAACACCAGCCTGAGTCACACCAGTCGCTGTCGAAACTTTTGACACTAATAAGCGCACAGGCGGTGACGTAGAATTGATCGGTAATGGAGATCCACCTGAAGGTAATGTATTCGGGGAGAGAGAAGAAACAGTTGATGTCGAAGTAGAATTGATTAATTCAACCAATTTATTGGTAGCCGATCGCACTGTTATCCCTCCAGTGCCAGGAGGTATGGTAAGCAATTTAAAGGGAACTGATTTAGACGGCATTGTGTTACTCAATGAACAGTTCGTTAAGTCCGACACTTTGCCAATGTTTGCCGATGAGGTATTTGGACTGAGATTTGGTTTGAAAGTAATTAACGTGACTCTACTACCACTTTCAAGAGATGACGATTTCAACTGTGAAAACATATTTGTCGAAGTGGTGGTCGTAAATGAAGGCACTGTTGTCGATATAACTATTTGCAATGGTTTTGTTATCTCATCAGTTTTTGTTACGTTAGTTACTATTGATTTCTGTATTACACTTTGAACATTTCTACTACTGAACTCAATATCTTTCTTCTCGTCATTTTCGACATTTTTCATATCCTGTGGTGCATTATCAACATTTGATTTAGTTTTACATTCTAAATTGGCAGTGCTTTCAAAAATGGATGAAGATTTTGTTTCTGAACTTAATTCTTCGACTATATTTTCTTTATTTTTAATTTCATTAAATTCATCTATTTTGAGATCTTCACTATTTTTTTCAGTGTCATCTTTATGACTAATAATAGGTTCTTCTTTATTATTATGATCGTTATTTATTTGTTCTTCTTTTTTGATTGAAAAACTAGTCGAAGTTGAATGATAAGCATCATTTGCGTCGTTCGTTATATCATTTGAATTTTTACATTCATTCTGCAAATCGCCATTTAATACCATCACATTAGACATGTTTGTTGTTTGATAGTTATGTTTTCCGATTGATTCAGAACACGATTTAGAAATTTTAGAAGTACTATCAGAATTTTCAGCCGTAAAACTTAATTTCGTTACATTTTGTATATTTTCAGTTACAATATCTTCGCAATCATTTTCTAAAAATCCATCATTAAAACTAGGATTTAGAGGTGAGTTTGGTTTATTAATGTGAAATAAATTTGGACGTAAAGAATCTAAATCTCTGGTGTTAACTAATGCAGGAATAGCTGTTGGAACACAATTTAAAAAATTCATACGCGCTGCTACTTTGTTGCTAACATTTTCTGTGTTTGCATCGACTAAAGGCTCAACTGTAACAACAGTAGCGACTGGCAAATTATTTAAATAATTTTCTGATGACTCTCTTTCAATAAAGATATCCGTTTTTGATTTGTTTTTAGTTAACTCAACATTATAAATCTCAGGTGCACTTATTTCAGTCGAATGTGAAGTTTCGTTATTACCGACATCATTATCGATATTATTAATATTATTAGTGGTAACAGTAACAGTAGCAGTAGTATTATTATGGCAATTTTGTGCAATCTCTGTAGTATTTTGATTTATAGATGATGTCACTTCCAAATGTTTGTTATCGGATTTTTCGTTATATGAATCGCTATCGTCTGATATGGCAGATGACACTAAACCTGAAGACGCACTATCAGGGGTTGAAATAGATATATTAACAAAGTCAATATCTTTATTATGTTCAGTTGAAGTGTTTTCTAATGTATCATATATTGCACACTCATTATTAATGTGTTCATTATTGTGAGGCACAATTTTGTCAGTAGATATGTTATTATCGTTCAATTTATTTTGAGCATATGAACAATCATCTGAAGATTGAAAAAATACAGTGTCCGCAGTATCGATTAAATGCTTCTTACTTAATGGTAAAGAAGAGTCATTTAGATTTGTATTTATGTCAACCAAAGACTCAACACTTGGTGAGGCACAGAGAGATAAGTTTGAAGTAACAATACCACCGCCAGAAAGAAATCTTTGCTCTCTTTGTAATTTCTTTCGTTGGTTCTTAAACTGAACTGTACATTCATTAACTAAAGTTGATTCCGCAGACAAAGCTCTTGTGGTTCGCATACGACTCATCTTTTTCGGCGCAACTGTTTTCATCTCTAAATCACTCATCGATTCTCTCCTATTTGATACAACAACTGCTGAATTGGGTCCTCTGATTGATATATGAAGAGGAGGTACACGCGGTTCTGTTGCCAATATTTGATTCTCAGCAATAACTATGGATGTGCTTAATGCTAATGAGGGCTCAGTTGACTTTTGTTTTGCTAAATGACTTTTATATAATGAATTTGATAATAATGATGAAGAAGACGGAAAGTTATCTGATATCGAACATTCTTTAGGCTCCACTTTTAACCTTAATTTAACCTTATCTGAGCTATCGATTGAAGACAAACTATTATTTGAAGCGAAACACGTGCTTTCAGTTGTATGGGTCGGTGTGTTTCCATTTCCATTGTCGTTAGAAGATTGCGAAACATCTGTTCCCGATTTTCCTACTCCAGAATCTGTATCCGAAGAGTGATTGTTTTCTTTTCCATTACTGCCAGCATCGGATAAGCTTCGTTCCGAATTGCCTCCAATGTCAGATCCGGCATCGAGTTCTGGAAACAAACATTCAGATGATGGCCGCTCTTCTTCCTCTTCATCGCTCAACATTGGCTCTAAATGACCAGTGAATGGATTTATGAGATGCTTTGTTTTACTAATTCTAGAGACAGGAGGAGAAGGAAAAACTGAAGTCGATTCCACACTCTTCTCATTATCAACAAGTGCTGGTTTAACAGTTGGCGCTGTAGAAGCAATAAGACTAGATTTTTCTTCATTTTGCCTTGTATTTGCATTTACTGTCGTTACGGGCTTACAAATAACTTGATTAGCTGTCGATACGTATAAAGGATTGCGTAAATGAGTGGCCACAATACCAGGAGATCCAACAATTGGGACCGAAACTTGAGGACGAGACAACTGAGATCGTAGTGGTATATGTGGAGCACGTACTACTTGAGGTTGACCTTGTGCTTCAGGATGTATCGATGCAAATCTATATTCAAACATACAATACATATATCATCATATATTTCAAATAATTTGAATATTAATATTTTACAATAATTAACAGAAATAAAAATTATCGTCAATTAGAGATTATAAAGAGTAATATGAAGTAAGCATTTTAAAGAAATGGAACCGTTAACATAAATTATTAGAGATCAGCTGTTTAACTTTAGGTCTGAATCTTTCAAATGGTGTATCCAATTATTTAATTAGTTTTTAATCAAAAATTAAAAAATTTACAGATTTTGCCAATAATCTGTACATTTGTTGAGTAATTAGTTATAGAAAAATTTATCTGAATTAATATGTATCTTAAATACGTGGTGAGACAAGAATTATTTTAAATATAAATAATAATTATGCAAAATAATTCAAATATAATGTAAAATAGATAAGCTCGAAACAAAGTGAGAAAAAACCATAAAGCTTTTCATAACAATTAATTTAGATATATATTGCAGATGAAATGAAAGTAATTGCATGAAAAATTAATATAAAAACGCTTTTTAACATATATTCCAATATAAGTTATTAAAACAATATAATATTTACGATACAGTGTATATTTTGCTCCAAACAATCAATATATTAAAAATATATGCAAATTTTGGGTTTGAATTATAAATTCTGTTTATTAAATTAACCCGAGTTTGAATACAGAATGTAAAAGTTATAAATCAAATAATAATGCAAATATGAGTCATTGAAGGACAGGGATGTAGTATTATTATAAAGAAATTAATAAATTTAAATAAATAAGTGTATTGTTAAGTTTCAAGAATATTATTCAATAAAAATAAAAACATTAAGTTAATTAAAAAAAAAAAAAAAAAAAACTTATCTTAATTTAAAAACTATTTTAATTCTTAAGCTATAACTACTAAAATAAATTTTTAATTAATTGTTAAAATAAGATATAATCAAAATATTTCATAATTATTGATGAAAACAATTAATAAATGAATTGAATTAAACATTTAATTGGATCGCATACTAAGCTTAATATAAGCTTATTATTGGAAAAATAAACACATATAAAGTAAATAATGTTTTCTTAGTTGATTCTTATTTATTAATTATTGATATTAAACATTAATATTAATACAAGCGTAAAAAATTCAATTGGACTAACCTTGGCATTGAACCAATAGGAATGCTTATCAAATGTTGAGGCAAAGTGAACGACTGTTGCAATGATGGTTTGCTTTCCGCTGTTGATTGTGATGGGAATGGAGTGGACGGCACATGTTTAATCGATTGATTATTCGTCGGCGTTATTGTTATCGATTGTGTGGTAGAATCGGTATTCTTATCGGCATTTTCAGGATCAATAATCTTCTCTTTAGGTTTTCTAGATTTTCTTTGCTTTTTCTTTTGAACCAAATCAGTATTTGTTGTATTTTGGTTAGAATTTGGTGGAGGCATCACTTTAAGATGATGTGCGGACACAGTAGCATCACTTTGCAACAAATTAACAAGAAGTGGACTCGTAAGCGCAACGTTAGCCGAAACTCCATTTGCATTAAGAGCTGCGTTCGCGCAACTTTGGTTAACCGTTGCGCCAATAAGTGCTACGTTTTGCGATGTTTGTTGTGTTGGTATTGGTATCGGTATTGATGTTGGCGTTGGCATTGGTATTTGTGATAATTTTATATTTTTTGCATCCCTATTAAAAGATTGAGATAAACTACTTGTTGTAATAGAAGGAGAAACCGAAGCATTTGTAATGGCGGACGTAAGGGAAGGATTAATCGATGATGACTGGCAAAAGGTTGATGACAATGCGCGAACTGATGCACTAGAAATGACTTGATTTGGCCGCTGCTGTCCTGCATTGTAATGCAATGTATTGAGTCCTTGCTTTGTATGCATTGCATGCTGCATACTAGCGAATGGAAACAATCCATAATTTGACTGTACATCACGCTTTGATGCATTTGAAACCGACACTGAAGACGTTACTGACACTGGTAACCGAAGCGAGCCTGTATTCGAAGAAGTACTACATATGTTGGGCACAGATGTGGCACATGTTGATGTAACGGTAATGTTTGCATTGCTATTACGATAGGGGATCGGTATCGGAGGTATTGGCTCTGTACTGACCGGTGCCACAACATTCGGTGACCTAAATGTCACTAAATCACTATTTGATGTGTTTGTGATTGTGGCTGAAGCTGATGTTGATGTGGCTGTGGCTCCAGTCAGTGAATGTGGATGTACATCACTATTTGCATTCAGATTTGTATTTGTCACTACATCACTGTGTTGTTGACTTAAATATTGTGCTATATTTTTACGAGTAATATCAACACTCGATGACCCACACGCTGAAGAGCTAATAAAGTTTACATTTGATGAAACTACTGACGACACACTTGTAGACAATGGTAGAACTGAATTATTAATGTGATGGTTATAAGTTAATGTTATATCATTAATTGAAGAGTTCACTGTCGTTGACGAAGCATTAATAATTTCACCACTATTTGATCGCTCACTAACTTTCGCAACTAATAGCTCACCACTCCTTTCATTATAATTATTAGCCAAAGTAAGCGTAATCACCTATTGATAGGAAATGAAAATATTGAATATGTCATAATCATCTATAATAAGTGAATGTCTAACCTGATCCCCCTCTATCTGAACCGATAATATTCCTAAATCACGTAACGTGTTGTCTCCATTTTCAGCCAAATGTCTTAACCTTTGAGCAGCATATCGAGGTATATTGAAAGTGACGCGAACACTATTCCATGGCTCAACTTTACAAACTTGAAATGGCTTTTTATCTAATATTAATTAATCAAATATTAGTCAATAATTATAAATTTAAATAATTAAATAAAATGCTTAATAATTACCGTCGGAGACAAGCGTTTTTAATTTGCATACGATTTGCCTTAATTTGTTAGGAAAGGCAGGATCCGTCAAATCTCCCTCACATGTGAGTACTGTTATCGCTAAATCCGTATCATCTCTGAGACCGTCCATGCCTTCAATTAAAACATTAATAAGTAATTAGATTATTGTATACTCAATTCATAATACAGTTTTATATCAATACATTCAAATATCGCGTTAATTATCTATTTTAAACATCTAAGCATTAAGTATTATTTTTAATCATTTAAGTTAATGTATTGTCCATTAAAATTAGTTATTCGTATAATAATCCTATTATAAAATTAAGTATAAAATAAATAATATCAATAAAAATAATATACAGTATGTAAGTAATCATATAATCATATAATCATATAGTGATATAAAGCTTAATAATATAAATGAAAATCAAAATATAAGTTTGAAAATCAAATCAAAATTATTTACGCGTAAATCAATAATAATAATTATGAATAAAAAATCTGAATTGAAATCCAAACAATAATACGAAGCGAACATTAATTGTTTTGATTGATAATTAAGCGATAAAAACAAAATCGAAATAAATTGATATCAGTTTTAAAGCATTCAAATTCATCTTAAATTCAATGATTAATTTGGTGATCATTACATTAATTGATTGCATTTGAATCATATATCACTGATCAAAACAAATTGAAATGAAAAACGCGTTAAAACATAATATATAGTTCGTGATTACCTTCACATGATATAATCTTTGGCATGATTTTATGCCATTGACGTTCGCCATAGATGAACAATAACAGCGATCGCCATTTGCAATATAGCGCATGAGCTCATATTATAGGTACACACTATACGACTCTATGGCATACATGCATACACAGTCTACTAACACATACATACATACTGTACTGTACACACCAATCAATTACAGTTATTATATATATCCAAATCTATTATGCTAACCGTTAGATGGCTATACTTATAATAACCAATCAATTTATAGTAAACAATTTTGCGGCGCACTATTTAATACTCCAATATTGTTACAGAAACGCAACAAAAATTATAATTTGCCAAAAAATTAATTCTATGTCTAGAAAATTAATGAATTAAGAAAATTCTATTTAATTTAGCTTACAATCTATTATCCATCAAATTATTAACAAATTTAATATCGTTAAACAATATTTTTTTCTGTAACACAACTAAATTATAAGTTTTAAAGTTTGATTACTTTTGATTAATTTCTAAATCTCAGACATCAGCGATTGTTTTGTTAATACAATTTATGTAAACAATAGTTTAGCTTTTAATGCGTCATTCATTATTTAAGTTCAGTTTTGATAATGAAAATAAATATTATCTTTTGTTTGCTCTAAGTTTCAGATATTGTATATCCAGAATAAACTTTACAGAAAACCTATGACTCCGTATTATTTATATATACCATAAATATAAGACAGATTAATCATTACTAAAATTCAATGCTTAATTTATTTACTAAAGTTTATTATATTTTAATCCATTTTCAGAACATTTTTATCAAAATTGTAACTAAAATATATTTACAATATAATTATACTGATTTGGAGTTTTTTTAATTGGAATTTTGAAAATATTTAAGTTTGATTGCAAATATCCTGATAAATGATTTCTATAAAAAAAATATTAATTTGCCAAAAATTTTAATTATATTTAAAAACTAGAGTTAAAGCCCGACTTCGTCGGGCGGAAATGAGTATAAATTTAAATAAAAAACACATTCCATCAGTTCTAATCTCTTTGAACTCATCCTTTCCAACTATGACCTTAACCCGATCCATGTAGACACCACTCTAACAGACCCGGACCACACCCGACCACACCTAAATCAACTCCTAACAACTCGAACCCCATCCTTAACCACCCTTACCCACCAGGAACCCATTCTTGACCACCCGTAACACACGCAAAGATAATCCCAATCTACTCGACCAACCCCAAACCAACCATGACCAAACCAAACCAAACCAAACCAAAACAAACAAAACCAACCACGGCCAAACCAAACCAACTACGACCAACCCAAACCCACCCCAACCAACCCAAACCCACCCCAACCAACCCAAAACCACCCCAACCAACCCAAACCCACACTGACCAATCCAAACCCTCCCCAACCAACCCAAACCCACCTTGACCAATCCAAACCCACCCCATCATATCCCACCCCACACCCCCTATCTTACCACCCTATCCCACACCACCCCACTCCACCCCACCCTATCGCACTCCACCCCACCCTATCCCACTGCACCCCACCCCACCCTATCCCACTGCACCCCACTCAATCCACCCCACATCAGTCAATCCACCCCACCCTAGCCCACCCTACTCT
>JAQGAW010002265.1:0-15712 GCA_034698025.1 Phthiracarus crinitus | reverse complement strand
ATATATATTAACAACTATCTAAATTGATCCAAACTGATTTAGATCAGGATCAATTGGAACAAATAACAATATATATATCGTTGGAAAGCTTATAATTAGAAGAATCAATTGATAGCATTCTTAAGCAAATCGGTTAAATGGTTCAAGAATTGGCGAAGCAGTGGTAAATAATAAAATAGATGTTTTAAAATCGTAATTTTTGTTATTATACACATATGTGCTTTGAAAATAGTACTATTATAAGCATACAATAAACTGACTGTGAATTTGTTCGCTGGACACACGTTAGTCAGTGCATGAATAGTTATTATGTTTAACCTCTGCTGCGCTTCTCATGTTTATTTTTAGATTAATTATTAATTACATTATACTTCGCATTATTTTCAATATTGTTTTGTTTTGCGTTGAAATTATTAATTCTAGTTAAAGCGAAGATGAATGAAAATTTTACTTTGTCTATGAATTTAGAGGGGAATTGTTTGTTTTCAGAGTATTATTTATATGTAACGTAACATAAGAGCATTTTTGAGACTAAATTATTTTTAGTAACGTGTGCTAAGGTTACGATATCTTAAAGTTTTGGCAGATAAAACATTCTATTTTACGATCGAAAGCGAAAAGATAACAATTTTATGTATTACAGTATCTCCGAAGTTATTAGTTTTAAGTAAGTTTTTTCTAGCCTTTCATCACAAATAAATAATGTCTATATTTTCGTAAAATTTAGTTTTTTCAGTACAGGATATTTCTTTTTAAACGCATCATAACCGGAATTAATGAATTATTATCAATTAGGGAAATGAATTCTATTTACTAATATTATTATTATTATTGTTTCAAACTTTTCCTACTTTACATAATTATGTGTTTTTTACTAATTTTAAATAATCATTTTTTATATTTTGTTTATTCAGACGCGTACGGAATTTACGCAAACTCCGAGGATAATTGGTAATTAACTATTTATTTTATCGATTATAATTTACATATAAATATTTATGAATTGATTAGTGTGTAAAATCAATATTTTCCAAAATTATGCTTCAAATAATTGTGCCAAATAAATGTTTTCTATTTTGTTTTGTTTCGTAAGTAAATAATGAATTTTGTCTGAATAATCATTTTTCCAGTTAAAAATAGTTAAATAATCGTGTTGTTGTGCAGCAAAATATTCGAATTTCGAAAACTCGGCGCATTTTAATGAATTTATTTTTAAATTAAAAACTTTTACACATTAGTATTTTTCTTAAACCTGATTAAATATTTATTATTCATGTTCACTAAATAAATATAATGCCACTTTTTTTGTTCTTATTTTGAAATTTTAATTTTAAAATATAATTTTGAAGTTATAAATATTAAACACACCTTTATTCTAACGGTTGGGAAATTCAGTATTTACAACAAAAAATTAATTTATCGTTTGATTTAGAAGAAATTTCAATTTAATTATAAGTGCTAGTCTTTAGAAAAATGCTAATTAATATTTATATTATATGCTACGAAAATGCCATTGTTTTCCACTTTTCTGATTAGTCACGTAATACAAGTTAAATTTATGATATTTTATTACATTAACAAAGAAGTTTTGCTAATGTCATAACTTGTTTTCTAATTAAATGGAATCTTCCAGCTAAACCTCATTTTTTAGTTTAATAAAATTAGTGTCAAACATTAGAAACATTTTCAAATAAACAATTATTATTATATAAAATTTTTCAGTCTTATAATATTCATAATAAGTTTGAACGAATGTTTAAACTATTTAATAATAACTAAGCTAATTTAAAGCTCACTAAAATATTTTATACGCAAATATATAAACGCGAAATAATGATGTATTTTCTAATCGAAGGAAGTGTAATGATGATTATCGGTGGCGTATTAATCGGATTCGCTATAATCGCAGTGATTATCGCAATCGCTTATTATCGCGCGTACGAAAGAGATCGAAGGAATCAATTAAACAACTCAACACACGCTCAGCCAATAACTACGGAATACACGGGACCAATCATTGTGGGCGGCTCTGACTATGCGCCACAACCGATCGGTTATCAGTATCCGCACGGATATCAGCCGTTAGCGCAGTCTGTTGTGTACAATCCGACAACAATACCGAACAGTGAGTACAATCAGCGGCAACAATCGCCTGGTTTTATATTTGGCGATTCGCACGCTAATTATAATAACCCATCGCTTAACGAGAAAGTTTAACCTCAACTTACACTTGTTATAAAAAGTAACGAAGCATTTCTATCTGTAATGTGTTTTTTGTTTATATAAGAGTTGTTTTGTTTAGCGCACCATATAATTCAAAACTTATTAATTTTTTGTAGTCATTTAATATTTGTCTATTCAATTACTTTGAAAGAAATGTTTTTCCATATTCTTGTGAAATTTTGTACACAAAATAAAATATATGTTTAATTAGTTTCCAAGTTTAATGTTATTATTACCATAAGCTGAATAAATAGCTGTAATTGTAAATAAGGTGACCGCGAAAATATATATTACTAACGAGTAAATATATATATGTAACACAACGTAATATTAAGTGAAGCCTTTCATTATAATTTTTTAGCTTTGAAATTATGGCAAAAAAATTAATGACAAACGTTGCGTTATTATAAAACGCTTTACCGTCGGATAAAATATATTGAATTTATTGAGAAATACAGCATTTAATAGTGTTTTCAATAATATGGTTTTGCGTTAATAATAAGTTTTAATAATGATATATATATTTCAAACCATAACAATTCGCGTAACGACACACCCAATAATCGCTATCATTATAAATACATAGACTACTAAACTGCAAAAAAGCGTTTAATCGCGTGGAATAGACCACACGAATACGAATTATTCCTAGATTTGTAAACGGAAGTGTAAGTAGAATTTGAACACCAGTTAATGGCAAACCACTTAAAAGTGCACCGTTTTGTCTAAATTCGATCGGATTTCGTCGATTTCATGACATAAATTTAGACACTTTCTCTGCGTTTGTGTGACCTGTTCGTGAGCGTCAACGTAATGACGTTGCGATGCTTCCAACTCTAATGACAAGTCCTATGTTTGAAAATGAAAAAATTAATTGTAGATTTTAATGTACAAACAAACAGTAATAATAATAATAGTTTACAGAAATATTTTTCGCTTGTTTTTTCAGTATTTTGTGTAAGTCACTGATCTGTCTGTCCTGATCGTCGACAGCTATTATCAGATCAGTGATATCTTGATTGATCTTATTTTTGATTACAGTGGACTCGTGTTTGATTTTATCCTCCTGTTCTGTTAATTGATGCGAAACAGTATCCAATTCTGATTGTAATTCCCGGCTATAATTAAAGTGAATGAAAATATTTTATAAACTTTTGAATGAAAAATTAAAAACCATTCCTCCTTTAATGCGATATATCTTTAAGTTATTTTCAAACTTATTGATGAATTTGTGAGAAATACAAAATTTATCGCGCATTTACCTTAACTTTGATTGAAAGCTATAATGAAAGCAAGTTTTAAATGAATAGTGTCATGCATTTACGTCAGAAAGAAAAAGAGATGAAAAGAATTATAGCATTAGTGAAATAATTCGTATATTTATTTAACTTTTCACTTCTAATTTGTTTAACAAATTACATGCAAGTTCTATCAGCCATTGAGAGTTTAATTGGTTTTTAAAAGCGATTGGAAATGTTTTAAAAAATATTTACAGAAATTATTTACTGTATATACAAAAAAAGCTTTTATCGAAAAGTGTGCACACATTAATCGCTAAAAGAGTTTTTAAGATACATTTGAATTATTATTTTGAATTACAGAAATTAAATTTGAAATAAACATCTTTGAAAATAATGCATCTATAATTGAGCTAAAAAGAGAGAGAAAACGAAGAAAAAAGTATTTTAGAAAAATGTGCGTATTTTGCTTAGAATTAAATAAGCTATAATTACCCTAAATATCCTGCCAAACATTGTTTGCGTATTGCTATAAAAGGGTTAAGACTATAGGAAAATCGAAACTGATTTATTTAAACTTACGTTATTAGTAAGAAAATAAAGTTAGCGATAAGAAAAATATATACGTATAAATAAAAAGTTATTTTAAATTATTAAACAAATAGACAGACACCGATAAAATGAAAAGAGCACTCTTATTGGACGCATTCCAAAAATAATCATTAAAAAATTTTTCTTGATTTGCTTCCAAAAAAATTAAATCTTGAGCGTAAAGAAAATTTATTCATTCAGTAGAGGCAAAAAAATAATTACTAAAACTTCTAATAAGCCAGCAATAATGCTCGCTTCAAACTCGGAGAATAAAGATTATACGATACGCTTCTCAGCGAATTTCTATACCATCTTTCCATCCAGAAAGCGTCTCGCGGACCATCACTAGGCGTTCCCCTTAAGGCCTGTTCAAACTCCGAAATAGCGTACGAACTTTCTGGTCGTTGTCTCCTAGAAGTGGAGCGACTTCGACGAAGTTTGCTCTCTTCGATATCCGCGTTAACATTAGCCAGCGTTCTCTGCGCCACATAAGTGTCAAATGATTCCGAATGTTGCAATCGATTGCTCCTGCTTTGATAATCATCGATTGGTGACGATATGGGAGAATAATTACCAGCCCTCGATGTGCTGATCGATCGATAGCGTATCGAATCGGCCAAAGTGTCGGCCGCGGCCTGCGCTGAGGCGAGCGCTCGCTCTCTTCGATGTGCTGATTCGCCCACGAGTTGACTGTCCGAGAATGACTGAAAACTGAGGTCTGGTCTGTCGTGTCGGAAAGTGGTTCGAGCTAACGCTTCGTTATATTTGCGTTCGATGTCGGAAATCGCTTCGGCATATAAAGAGTTACCGTATCGATAATTGTCGTTATAAATGCTAGTGTACGGGCGTTTCCATACTCTCGGAGTTGAATATTTTGGCGCCATTGCCTCACCGATCACTTTTTGACTGATAATTGATTTTTTTTAATGAGAGAACACACGAACTAAACTCTACATAAGCACGAGTCACTTAATAATAAATGGATTTCTCTGATAATCCAGTCTATCTCGAGATATGGGCAGAGAAAACCTTAAATTGACATTCAAGTCGTTTGTGTGCACAGAGAAAAAGCAGATTATTCGTTACGCATTTCCGCTGATCTGTGCTAATGTTTAATGTCAGATAAAGGCTTAAACCCATCCCATTGTGATCGCGCATATTCGCCAATTTTTTATTCTCCGGAATCAGTTGATCATAACTGATCTAATTATAGAATAGTGGAAAGCGTTTGTGCATTTATTTCGCGCGTCCTTCGCGTTCATCGCTAATGTGTTTGTGTTTGGCTTTATTCTCGTTTCGATGAGTTGAGCCAAAAAAGCTGAGAAGCGAAGCATCAGTTGAGTTTGTGTTTTAGAGAAAACTAATGGAAAAATTAAAAATACACGCAAAACATCACTGGTAATGATATGTCGAATTTTGGTGGCCTTGCGCTACAGTTTTTGATTATAGTCCCACTGAAACACTGCTTTCGTTTTATGATAACGAGAAAAATCGTAATGCGATACAAACTATCATCTGTTTGAGGCTTTCATGCTTCACGACATTGATTTCTATTATTTCATTTAAGTATTTCTCAAGTTTATATTTATTTATTTATTTTTAAGTTATTAATTAACGTCAGAACAATTTAGATTCGAGTTTGAATTATAATATATACTATTAATAATGTATGCATACATCATATTCCAGAAAACGAAATCCTATAAAACTTGTGTTATTCAAAAAATATACAGTTAATATTACAACTATTTTTCAAATGAAAATTTTTGCATAAAAAATATGTTCCCAAAAATTTTGCT
This sequence comes from Phthiracarus crinitus, assembly GCA_034698025.1. NCBI lineage: Eukaryota > Metazoa > Arthropoda > Arachnida > Sarcoptiformes > Phthiracaridae > Phthiracarus > Phthiracarus crinitus. The sequence goes on along the minus strand of JAQGAW010002265.1, from coordinate 9,861 downwards.
TTAATCGCTTAAAACAGTTTTAAATACTTGGCAATGTTTTTGGCTTAACTCAACGATAAAGCAAGTGAAAACAACGTAGTCATCACTTTCGGAACTCTTTTTGAAACATATATGTATCGTTAAATACATAATATCCGATATTTGAATAGTTATAGTGATGGATGGGTAGTCATATATTAATATAATTTATGATTAAGTTATTTTACACTTGTATGCTCTATTTTTATGCAATGATATATTCTGTTGCTGTTAGTTATTAGAATTGCACAGAATGTTTGTGATTAAACCAATATATAGATGGAGTTAGAAAAGTCAGAGTAATGTTATAACTTATAAAGTAGTAAAATGATTTATATTTTACAAAATAGATAACACTGCGACAATGTTTTTCTAAGCATAGAATGTTAATAGACTGTAAATGGATTTACTATAAGTCGAGTTTGGTTTTAAAATTTTTGGCGCAAAACCTGAATGTTTTAAATAATACAATGATGTAAAAAAGCTTTTTAAAAACGTTTTAAATTGTTTCAATTTTATACTTATTTTATAACAAAATAATGCTATTCAAACCAGTAATGCTACAGTCATACTCTATTGCTAAAGTCATTGGAAAGCAATAATGCTTACATGTTAATTGAATGTGTAATGCTTTTCAATCTGTAATACAAACGTACAGTAATTAATGGTGTATAACCATAGTTACACAATGGACGAAAGCTCTAGAAGGGGGTCAAAACTCATCGGATTTAAACGATAATTTTATAATAAATTTAACTAATGTGCTATTGTATGCATTGTTTTAATTATTTCTTGTATTTTTTAATTATTGCCTAATAATTACTGAGTTTGAACTATTTTTAAAATACATTTTAGCGACATCTCAACTGACGACTTATTTCTTCCAATAATACGCCAGTTTAGTGAAATTGTTCATATAATAAACTAATTAAATGGTTTTCTATGATTACTCGGTTTATGTCATGTATAAATAAAAATTATGTAAAACTAATTTTGATTCACAAAATGAATGGATAAACAAAAATTATATTTAATAATATTGACAATATGTTACACAATCAACTAATATTGTTGATCAATACTTCATAAATTATACTAATGTTATACTTTTATTTAAAAAATATTACAAAAATATATACGCTTTCATATTACTGTAATTATGATCTGATAATAAATTACAATTTACAATGAATAATATGTTTGTTTTTTTGAGCTGATTTTTGTCAATTACTTCTATCGTTACTCGATTTTCCAAGAGAACCAAAATTATGTGACGCCGGAGTGATCACAATATCTGGTATTCTAGCCATTCGTTTGTCAGAGCGATAGTTATGCGCTGGAAAATACATATTTTGCTGCGGCGTTCTGTTCGGCGGTGGAGTGCCTGGTATGACATCCATTCGATCACACACTGATAGATGAGACTTGAAACTTAAATTGCGGTTTGACGCCATTGATTGGTTGTTATGATAATTGATAGAACTTATTAACACAAATTGTAAAGATGGTATAAATCACAATACACTCGATTATCAAATATTCTATTCTCACTATAAAAGTGTTCCACTAAACGTTGAATTGTTTTGTCTCAAACTGAACAGTGAATCGAACTTATAAACTTTATATTTGTTTTGTTTTTTAGCATAGAGTGCGTAGACATTTACGTAAATACTAACCAGTTTTGTGATTATATTATGCAATAATATATTAGATAACGCTAACCAGATGTATGCGTACGTGTAGTTCAGCAAAAAACTAGTTGAAAATCTATGACTAAGTACTATTTGATAACATAGAAAATGCTGCAATACCTATAATCTATTAAAAACGAGTATTTTCTCGAAACAAAACTCAACTCACGTCCGTTACATCACACGCATTCAATGACTGAGCGATGTGTATGTGTCACTCACTATTTTTATTAAAACATGCACACAAATGACTAATTTGAAATTATATTTAATCTATTTTTAACCCTTTTTACTTTTTTTACTGTAAAAGATATTAAACCACTGAAATTATCATTAGGTGTGTAAGGGATTTCCAAATAAATTAACATTAATGATTGAACTCACGTTTGAATGTCAAACCTAAAAGGTTACAGAACTATTTTTACTGCTGGTATTTGTGATAGAAATGAAATAAATCAATTTTATTTTTTGTTAATTTCTATCGTAGTTTTATATAATTACTATATTGTCAAAACCAGCGGTAAATTCCGTAAAAAATACGTATTATTTTTTAACTAGAAGCATATGCCATAATATACGAAATTCGACAGATGAGCTGCAAATGACATAAAAGACAGTAAAGTTTTACTAGAGCTTAATTTAATAATTCCATTCTTGATATGATATTAAGCGCTTTTGAGCTGAATTTTATTCTATATTAAAGCAAATAGCAATTTTGCAAAATGAGACTTTGACCAGATTTGGCCATTTTAAAAGTTCCTTTATTAATTGGCTTTATAATAATTTTGTTTGTATAGAGTGAAGGAACAGATATACAAATCCATATCATTGAATTTTACAGTCATATGAAAATTTTTTTAACTTGAGATTTTCATTTAAAATGACCCGAGTTTGAAACAATATTTGCTATAATAATGTGTATGTACAACAAGATTAATAAATTCTTATAATATAATAATTTATTTAATAATAAAGTCGCGACAATAAATTTCTGTTGAAGAATTCAGCAAAAAGAATGCAAACTGTTTTTAGGGAAATGACTCATATCATACAGGAAATAATATCTTACAATGTTTTTGTTTATGCAGTCATGTAACTAAAGAATAATTGCTGTAAAAACATTTGTCGATTGCATACGTCTAACTGAGATAATAATAATAGTTACAAAGCAATTCGATAGTAACTGCATTAAAATGCAATGCGAAATAAACAAATATCGATTCCGATTAATTGAAGACGAAATCATATCATCATTAGTTTATCACAACATAATGAACTCAGTTTGGCTAAAATCTTAGTAAAATTATTCGTTGCATTAATAATTATGAAGCGTATTGCTGTGCTCGTATTAATTTTAACATTTAAACCACAAATAATAAGTTGCGACTTATGTATGGATTATGGATGGGGTGGTTGTGCTGACGGCGGATGCTATAACTCTGGAGGCTATTGCGTTAACTATGGCTGTCCACCAAACAATGACTGCCGTTGTGTATCAAGAAATATGACAACAGCCGAGTTTATGGATGTTTTTTCGTTTGCATCTTTAACTTAGTAATAATAAATGAACATTTAAGATACAGAAGTATATCATTTACATTTACATGTTGTCACGAAATACTTTATGCAATTTTAAATCTTATAAATTCTATACTTTTCAAGTTAATTGATATAACTTACGCTTTTTTAAATTAATGTTTTGAATAATGATGTGAAATCTTCAAACTATAATATGTAAACATAAACTTTTATTTTTCCTTAATTACAACGTTTTTATTAAAAAAAACTTTCAAAATAAAGATTATCTATTTGTGATCGCTATCGAGATTATCGTTATCATTGTTATTATCATTATTAGTATTATTATGGTCATAGAAAATCTGAAATAATTCGGTCGGAAACGGCAAGACAATAGTTTTAGTATCTTTCGTTGATATCGAACTCAAAGACTGTAAATATCTTAATTGCATTGCGAACGGAGACGAGTACAACACATTCCCTGCGTCTAACAAAACACGCGATGCTTTCCATTCACCATTAGCTTCGGCCAATTTAGCGCGTGCTTCGCGCGATGCCTTCGCTTCCGCTTTAAATTTTATTAATTTATATTAAAACATTATATCATACATTTTATGCTATCGATTACCTGCCATCGCCTGTTGTAGTTGCTGTGGAAGCCGCACATTCTTTAATTCTATCCGCTCTATCTCTACGCCCCAAAGATTTGTTGCGTTGTCTAAAATTAACTGTTAAGTAAATACATTTTAATTGTTTTGCAAAATTAATTACTACTTCGTTATCAGCAATTGAAACTTACACGAAGTGAGTGCGTTATACCAAAACTGTCGGATAATATATCCGCAAATGTTTTAGTGCCGAGAATATTGCGTAGAGTACTCGCTGCCAGTAATTTAGTGGCTTTTCCATAGTCTTCCACATTAGTAATCGCAAGGATAGCGTTACTGATATGGAATAGTAATATGGCGTCGACTACGACTGTAATCGAATCTTTGGTTAATATCTGTTGCGGTGGAACGTCATAGCAAACGGTCCTCAAATCAAGGATACAGTATTTGTCTACGCAAGGAATTACGAACACAACTCCTGGACCCATCGCATCGCCTATTAGTGATTTTTTAAATTTTAACTTATTTTGTTTTTGATTAGTTAGTAATTCTATCGACTTTATTAATTGAGTCGAATAATTCAATTTTCATTGAATTTTTAAAATGTCTATAATGAAACCCAATAAAAAATAATGACGCAAGATTATTGAATAATATAAATTTACCGAATAGTCAGTAACGCTTTGAAAAAAATTTTCGAAGTATAAGATGTGCGCTCAAATATTGATATATTATATATTACGTTTTTGTTATTCCGTTAGACAAATACTAACAATGTCAAAAGTCACCCTTTTTATTGCCCCTTTTAAGTATGTAATGATGCTATGATCTACAGGCATGACATAAACAACCAAAAGCTTAGAAAATCTGTTACCTTTAAAATTCTTATAAGACCGGTAAAGATCGGCATAGGATCGAGTTTAATAAATTTTTACAGGTACAGAATTTACATATGTATATCGCGGAACAGAAATGAAATGTATAATTTATTTTATTTTTTAAGCCATTGCAATTGATACGGGAAATCTCTTGTATTGATATATTATGTAAAATATAGTTTTGTTTTGCTTTTAGAAAGTTAAAAGCAAAAGCGAAACTTTCTTTGACTTTAACTTTCGCTTATGCCAAAGTGAAATACGATGAAATAAAAAACATGACCGAAAGTGAAAGTAAGTTAAATTAAAAATGTTTTGAAAGCAAAAGTGAAAGTAAGCTAATTTTTAATAATTATAAAAAGCAAAAGCAAAATACAATTAAAAATAAAATTTTATTCATATGCGAAAGTGAAAGTAGACAAAATTAAAATAATTATTGAAAGCAAAAGTATGTCAATTGAAATTAAATTTTTGAAATTGAGCAACAATAGTAAAATGTTACATTATTTAAAAAATTTTGTTTATAAACTTGTAAAATGATAAAATACTTATTATTATAATGATGTAAATTAAAAATAAAAAGCTAATTATGCAAAAATTTTTATTTTTTTCATTTTCAAATAAACTAATTAACGTATTAACTATCACATCGCTGTCAAATAAGCATTTAAATGAAAAATATTTCCTTCGAAAAGTTTTTAATACTATATGGTAGATATTTATTAAACCATAAATATATAATAACCTGATAATAGTTTTCCGTTTCTAAAAACTACGGCTCTCTCGTGATCGTGAACCACAATCAAGCAGAAGAACAGCGAAAATGGAAAAGTAGCTCCAACTACGAGCAGCATAATTAAAATCATGAATATGCCTATCAGTGCTGAGCACGCGGTTTCTTCTCTATAATCTAGAAGATTGATAGGCATAGATGTACTACTAGTTTGGTCTATAGGCAACTGAGCCAATTCGAATTCGTCCACTAAATGCGTTTTCGAAATGGTTTTATTGGTGATGCTTGACTGACGCATTGCGATTGTTGTTGATGTAAATGCTAAAGTTGTCAAATTGTAAATCAAAATTATAGCTCCGTTTTCTTTTCATCAAAATTTTTATTGATTAAACATTACTAGTAATCAAAAACTTATATCAATATTTTATAATAATGGTTTATGTAATATAGTATATTACAGTCATATTACTAACCTATAATTTTATACATGATTGAAAAATGGGAAATTAGTGAACGCTTATATTTAGTGTGAAAAGTGAATTAATAGTTTTATATAAGTGGGTACAGATTCTGTAATGCCAATGATACAGAAACGATTTATCGATTATTCACTTGAAAGTTTATCCTAATAGTAAATGAATACAATGGTGATCTGAAACTGCTTCGAAAGGCGCAGACCTAGAATATACTCCAGCTTCAGAATAAAGATAGATATTGTAACTCTAACTCCATTGGAATGGTAGTGAAGTTGAGAATATAGTCTTTAACACTTCAGTGGTAACACCGAAAAAATTACATTCAAGGTATTGTGGGATAATAATATTTTGCTGCCTTCCACTGTGCATTGCTCATCACGTTTTATGTGCTACACCCCTACGTTTAAACTCGTCGTGTTATACAGAAAATGTTACCTAAAAGGGGAAAATCATATTGAAAAGCATTGACATCCATTCAAGGTATTACGGGGTAAAAGATTGCCCCATACATACTTAAGGGTTTATATAAATTTTATTTTTATTGATTAAGAAATGAAAAAACACTGATATATTCAGAATTAATTAATTGAGGCATATCTAAAATCCCTTAAACATTCAATTTAGGGTAAAAAAGTTATAGCGCGCAAAGTGACGTTGGGGTGGTTATTATCCCGTGTTTACCACTGAAGTGTTAAATGTGTGGAGTTGGAGTACAAATTTAAATTTTGATTGGGGAATGAAGTAGAGTTGGAATAAGTTTTAAATGTTAATGATTAAAGTTATTTTGAGTCAACAAAATATTTATTTTAGTTGATTTGGTATTTGTGTTGTAAATGTTAGTTGAACTTTTAATAAATAATTCATAATTAATATTTTTAATTTTAATTAACTCTTTGATTGAAAAAAAACAAATTTAGTGAAAATTGGAATGGAGTTGGAAAAAGACTATGATTTAGTTAATTGGAGTTGGAGTAAAATTTCAAATTTTTAGTGCAGCTCGAGCTGAGTTGGAAACAGATTTAGATTTTATGAAGGAGTTGTTGTGGAATTGGAGTAAAATTTTATGTCAATTTCTAAATTTTAGAATTTATTTTTCTAATCCTTTTGCTAAAAACGCTAAATAATATGTAAATATAAAATACATATTTAAATCTTTATAAAATGTTTTTTTTTGGTTTATATTTTTATTACCTTTATTATAATTAACATACAAATTAATACTAATTTCTGACAGGTAAACTAAAACTTTAACAAATTAAACTTTTCAAAAAAAACATTAAAAAATTAGCAATTTAAAGTTAAAAGTTCTTTTATAATTATTGAATTAAACGGATTTTTTTTTATAAATATTAACGATTCAAATGAAAATTCAATAAAATTAATTTTTCAATATTTAAGCAATTAATCATTTCTTACTTGAGATAAAATTGAATAATTTTATTTGAGTGTAATTTAACGCAAACAAATCAAACAACGAGAAATCATATTGAAATTACGTGAAATAAAATCACTTAAGAATTTTTTAGATCACTTTAAATATGATTTACTAATCTTTAAAAGTTTTTTGCGTGATATATCATTTTTATCTAAAGTACTTTTTCTATAATAAAATATAGAAGCAAACTTTGCAAATATTTACATCAATTAGAGAAGACTTGAAAATTAAATGTTATGGTAACAGATTTTTAGATGAATACATTTAAATACTATCAATAATATCATACTTTTTAAAATAAAAGCAACAAAACTAAAATAAATACCAAAAGTAAATTTACGTCAACATTTCAATAGAAATCAAATACATATATTCTTTTTGAATGTGTTGTGTTAAGGATATTTTTATTATTTCTTTCGTCTAACTTTTGTATTGTCATAGCAATCATATTGATTTTAGAAATCTTTTCTTATTATTGAATGTAACAAACATTTTACATGTTTAATACGTGTGTAATTTATAATAGCTATTTGTAAACATATATATACTTTTTCAAATTAGCGCAATCAAAACTAGTATGACTATTATCTTTAAGCTCTAATTTTAGTTAGTTTACATCAGTGGTTTTCAAACTTTTTCCTTCCGGGACCCAAATAATTCAAATAATTTCTTCTACGACCCATATTTATTTGTTTTTTTAAATAAATTAATATTTTGCACATTTCTCATCATTAACGATGAGAATAAGCTCATATATTCTGAGCTTGAGCTTCAACTAGTTGAGTTTAGCTAAAAATCTGGCATGCATTGCCCTTTAGCTAATTTTTCTAAGCTTAAAATATTAACTAATTGAACTTGAGCTTAATTTAAAGCTATGAGCTTGAGCTTGAACTTTGAGCTTGCTTATAAATTAAATAGTTTCAAAATTTTCAGTTGAAACAAATTTTAAAATTTTATTTTCATCAAATAAGCAAAAATATTGTTGCGATACTGGACACAGTACCGCCGATTCCTTAATACCTGTATCAAATATCTTAAGCGCTTCACGAAACGTTAAGATATATCAATAAATGGTCACTGATCTCAATAACTAATAACGATTTAATATAACACTTAATTAATACAAAACAATGTGTGTTTGAGTGACACGTTGTTAGATATGTAATTGAACAGTATGTGAGTGTCTGTGATAACTGATAGCACGTAAGTAATTGTGTTGACTGAATAAGAGTAACTCTTAACTGAGAATAAATAACACATAGAATAAATAAATATCTATTTCTGATTAAAGTATCTGTAAATTAATATTTGGAAGTATTTAAGATAATAAAACAAAAACTACATATTTATAAAAAGATATTTGTAATTAGTTTATACACTTTTTTTAATTTTGTGGTTACACATAAACTTATATTTATTCATTGCATTATTAACTAAAATAAAATGTTTTAAATAAATTATCGGATTCTGAAAATATATTTATTCAATAAAAGATTTTTAAAATTAATTATTTTACTCGCAAATAAAATTATTGGTAGAAAATAAGTGATCGTCGAGTTCGTGCGCGGTATCGATATTAATGAATATTGTTGTCATAACAATCTTGCGATAGTTCTCTGACACGTATTGTAATTTTCTCAGTGTATGTGTGCAATCTCTCCCACAAACTGTGTCGAAATAGAATATATAAATCTGCTGTTTATAGACTGCCAACCATTTATCTAATAATCCATAATCCATTACATTTTCTTGACCAATAAATAATGCGTTGGAAGTGATAAGAAAATCTTTGGCCAACAAAGGAATAAAATATGCCTCAAATGGAAACGACATATTCTCACACGAACTTGTTTTCAAAGTCTCCTTAAAGTAGAGATAAACTTTGGTAGTGTTATCGACAGTATTACTAAAGTCATGCAAAGACATCTCCATTCCTCCCATTCTATGACCGCCAGTAACGTTCAAATGTGTAGCCCAGGGAACACTCCAGTCCCATCGCATGTATGAGTGCCATATTGTACCGGTTGACACGTGATTGTCCTTAAAACCGTTATCCTCTAACCAATGAGAGTTAACGCTGGATACATATTCTTCTGGCAATTGTGGCGCTGTTTTTGGTGCCATTTGGGTATCGAATTCGAATCCATTGATTTGAACATGAATAATATTTATTATTAAAACTAACAATTTTACACTCATTTTGAAGCTATTGTGAAGTCTAAATTGCTAAAAAAAACTGTTTTTATTTTAATATCAATATTTTGTCAGCTGTTACATAATTTTCCTTTCTCAGCAGAAAATTAATTTAAATTTTAATATATGTTGTATAAAACGAAAATCAAGAATTAGAAAGAACATTCATTATGAGCTCACTTTGTGTTATATTCTATTTTAATTCAATAGTATATTCAAATTCTTTGTGTATTAAATATTGTGAGCATACGGGATGTTGAGACGTGTAAAGTCCAATACACATCCCGTATGACTTGAACATTAAATTTTATGTC
>JAQGAW010002264.1:0-15712 GCA_034698025.1 Phthiracarus crinitus | reverse complement strand
TGAAAACTATGCTTAAGCATAGGCAGTAAAACGCAATAGAAAATAGCACGCATTCAGTATACAAAATACTTTAATAACGATAAATAAATGTTAGCATTGAAATACAGTTAACGTGAGAAGTAAACACATTGAAAGTTATCATATGAGTGACACGTGTAATCCGTTAATACAATGTGAAGCATTGTAATGACTAATAAGTTAAACAGTAATATGTTATAACGTGTACAGTATTGAATATAGTTGTGAGTCACTGTACTTCTAGTAATAACTAGAAGTACAGTCAAGGTATGAAAAACGTTTGCAGTTATTAGTGATGTGAATGATAGTTCACATTCGCTACAGCTATCGGTTGCGAGAGAACTTTTGCTATATAGTGAAAGACAAAAATAAGCAGTTTGTGTTCAGCACTCGTTTTATTTTAATATAGACAATGCGTTTAAGAAATCGTAAACAGTGTTATGATATGATTTTATTTGCAAAACACCTGCGAGACAATAACACATACGAAAGAAACAATAAGATTAAGTTTGAGGGCAAACATTATTTTTAGATTTCACGATTTCTTAGAAGTGCAATCCTTTATGACGATTTCTTAAAGCTTATTACTTTAAGTAGATTGCCTCGGGCAATGAAAAGTTATCTCCAACCGATAGCTGTAGTACACTACAGTTACCAACAAATATACGAGTTATTTTTAAAAATACACTCAAACAGAGTAGAACCATATTTAGATAAGTTTTACAATCATTTATGAATTAAATTATATTTGAATTTATAAAAATAGTGCGTATTTTCTTCTTCAAAAAAATATTTAATTTAATAGAAGTTTTCTTTAAAAATGTATAGCAGAGATAGTTTTGATAGATTTGGTGATGATTTGTGTGAATTAATATTACATTATTTACTGATTAGTGATTGTTTTCGATTGCAATGCGTTAACAAACAATTCAATACCAAAATATTTAATAAAAAAACTAAATTTACGTTATCTTCCAGAAGTGTAGAGTATTTTGAAAATTCAGCTATTATTGAATTATTCGTAGACATCGAACGTTCAGATAATTTTAAGATAAATACTAATTTATTAAAATATGTGATGAATAAGTTCGTGAATATTAATCATTTATTAATGATTGATTTCGGTTGTATTAACGATGATGTAATTGATATAATAAGTAACTCATGTAAACATATAAAATATTTGGTAATCTATAATCTTTCAAACGTATCACTCTATTGTTGGAAACGTTTTGCTCAACAAAATTTACAAATATTGGAAAAGCTTACAAATTATGACAGAAATGTTGATATAGATTCATATTTATTACCATTATTATTAATACAATTATGTCCAAATCTCAAATCAATACATTCTATTCCCAATAATAATCACTACTTTGATCGCTGTTTAACTGAAAGTTCTTTTATTGGCACAAAAATTAATAGAATTGGTTGTTATTATATAAAAGACAAACGATTTATAACATTTGCAAATCATTTTAAGCATCAATTAAAAACATTTTTTGCAAGATTTGAGTCAGATTTAGACTTTGATTTATTAAGACATTTGGCATTATTCGAAAATCTTCAATATCTTGCTTGTTTTTTCGAACAGATCGATGGAAGTTCATCTCATAAGTTAATAAAATTGATTGGTTTGAAATGTTTGCGTATAAAAGTCTTAGTGATTATAGGTTTGGATCTATCCATAAATGGAGTGTTTATAAACGGCTTTAAATTAATTCAAAGATTACGTCTACTCGTTTATTATAATGGATTCAATAATTTTGAATTTTTGAAAAATAACATTTATTTATCTAATTTGGAAACAGAAAATTATTTTTCTTATGGAAAGGGAAGAGAATTTGAAAATATTCATTTATATTTACCACAATTAAAGTCTATTGATGTTCGTATTAATTGTAAAGGCACACAAACATAAGTTACTATTTTAAAACATTTAGAAAAATTAACGAAATTATTAGATTTGATAATGGTTTGTAATCATTATCATGAAAATATAAGAGTATTTGGAATCAAAACCGATAATATCATAACATTTTTTGAAAATTGTTTAAGTATTAAAAGATTTTGTATTTATACAGATGAAACAGTTATTGATAAAACTATTATTGATAACTATATTCAATCAAATAAAAGACGTATAATTTTTAAGAATTAAATATAAATGATTGATGGCACTTATGATTTGATTGGATTAAATAATTTGATATCAAATAAAATACTAATCATTGTTTACCGAAAAATATTCTAAGATTTTAAATAATTTTATTTCTATTTCAAATTAATTTAGATGAGAAATTTTAATAAATTTTTAAAATCGGTTTACTTGTAATTTGGATTATTTGAAAATAAACTTGTTTTAATAATGTAATAAAAAGAGATGAAGAGGCTCAACAAGGAACCCGAGTCTTAGTCTTAGCCTCCTTCAAATGAAAATATATTCTATTTAATAAAAAATCACAAAATATAACTATTTTGATTAAGAATAAACATATTTTCGCAACTTTTCTGATATAAAATTATTTAAATTTACATTCCATAATATAAGAAATAGGGCTATGAAAATCGTAAGAAAAAGTGCGCAAATAAGTTGAATAATAACATCTGAAAAAATTTATCACATTGTATCACATTGTTAGAAAATTTATACTAATACAATAATAATTACGTAACCGGAGAATGGGTTTCATTTAAAATTTTCAAAAAACCTGGAATAATTTAAAACACCTAACTGATAATTGCAAAAAATTGACTTAATTTTACACATGAAAACATTGAACTTCATTTCTTTAATTAAGAATGCCAACCGAAAACTTATCCGATTTTTAACTGTTTTTCAACCTTTAACCGACCGAATTTTGAGATTTTTCAAACCAAAATTTCCGCTCCTTACTTATCAGATTTGGAAAAAACTAATTTGATTTTTAATCCAATCTTTCTTTAATAAAAGTTTTTAGTTAACTTTAAATAAAGGAGATCTTGGATTTTACATGTCGGTATGTCTGTGTGTGGACAGGTCTTTCTATAAATTTATTAAGGGATTTTTCTTTATGTTTTTTAAGGGATAAGAGTCAATTTTATTGAAGATAGGAGTCTTTTTTAAGTGAAAAATGTAATAAAATGTGCTAAAAATGAGTCAAAAATGGTCTAATAATGTGCAAAAATAGCTTAAAATAATCTAAAAATGACAAATAATAAAACAAAAATGGACTAAAATATGGTTAAAATAATCAAAAATGGCTTTAAAATCTAATAAATAACGAAAAAAATAGTATAAAAATGGTTAAATTATTGTTTAAAATAACATAATTAATTCTATATTGAGGTAAAATTAATCACTCGAGTATTTATATTCTCTTAAATAATACTTTAGCTAAAATGCTAAAAACATTTAAATATTTTGACTCAAAATTTAATATTTATACTTAATTTCTATGATTAATTTATGTGACAAAAATTGCTTAAGAATCATATAAAGAAAATAATTGGCGCAAAAAATAATAATGGTGTAATATGATAAATGTTTATGAAATAGTGAGCAAAATAAGATAATAAAACAAAAATTATCAATCATTTTAAATATTAAATGTAATTTATTTTATTAAAGTAATTCAGTATTTTTAATTATAAAATTTTAAGCACTTAATTTTTTTTAGTAAACTGATATTTTCTAATTTAATAAATTTATTTTAATGACCTTTACTTTTTTATTAATAAGATTTAAATGTTCATAAACCTTGTTTTCATCAATAAATATTGTTTTTTTCGGATAAACACCGATTCTTTTAATACTTGAACTTTTATCGATGAATGACAATATATGATCAGTTGTGATACCAAAATAAATAAAGTCTTCATTTAACATTAATCGATAACAACCTATTTTCAAATTAAGCAATTTTGGTAATTTAGATAAATGTTGCATAAGTTTAAGTGAATTTTGTTTCACTCTTAAGTCATCACTGAGTATATTAATTGTTTTTAATTGAGGCAAATGTAAGTGAATATCAGTAAAACAAATTTCGTCAATTTTCGATCGATAATATTTTAGGTGAATTAAATTAACGCAATTTTTTAATAATCCTATATTCTCTCTGTTATGATAATCATAAATTGTTAACTTTTCTAATGATCGAAAACCACTGGAAAATGCTTCCAAAACACGTGACCATAAATGCTGAATCATTAAATTTTTTAATTTCTTACAATACAATCCAATTTGCTTTAAAATCTGCATACAGTTTAAATCAGTATTAGTATTATCTTTAAACGCGCAATTAATTGACTCGAGACTTTCTAATGTTGACAATGGTTTTAGAAATTGATAGTTAAAATTTGAATTAAAGCTAATACTTAATAAGTTTAAACCGTATTTGAATATATCAGTAAATGTTGTAAATTTTTCATCTATTAATACATAGATCTCTAATTTTAAAAAATTAGTCTCATTTAGGATAAAACTTTCAAAATCGAGCTCTATTTTACGGTCCGATGAAATATCCTTGAGTTTAGGTGTTAAACGTATAAATGATTGCAATGAATTCGTGTAAAGAGTATCATCAGTTCGAGTAAATAAATAAAGTGATTCTAAATTTTGAAGACTGTTTTCTGCGAATTGTTTTAATAGATTTTCAGATATAGTAGAAAATATTTGCAACGGAATCGATAAATGTTTGATGTGTTGACTCGTATTACTAATGATTTCAATTGTCTTTTTACATATATTTTCAGTATGAGGCCCCCCCCCCGATACCCGCCGCTAATGGCGATACTTATAGGAATCAAACGGTGTTAAGAGTATGAACGATTATTAATAAGAAATAAAGGAGACGAGTTTTATTATAAATTTTTTATTATAAAATATGTTAAGTATTTACATAAAGTATATTAAACAAATGAAAATATAATAAAATAAATAAATATTTAAAGTATATTAAACAAATAAAAATATAATAAAATAAATATATTAATAACTAGAGGTGTGAAATTTTGTTAGATCCAAAATCTTCTTGTAACAACAAAATTTATCAATAATTTGTTTTAAAAACAAAATATACACAAATTGCAATTTAATAACAAAATTAAAGAATAAAGTAAGAAAAGTCAGTATGGAAGTTTAGTAGACTTTCGGGTCTATTAAACTCGATTTTTTTAATTAAATTTAATAAATCTAATATAGCGTACGCCGTAACGTACGACGCAACTTCTAGATTATAATTATTTGAAATATCATATTCCGCATCAATATATTTCCAATTAACCATAATAACATCTTCCACATCTACCATAACTTCTCCAACTATTTCTTTCTTTTCATCAGTAACTAATTTCCAATATTCATCTTACGTAAAACAAATATCCATTTTAGGGAGGTTTGGTCTCTGTGCCAATTTCCCACAAAAACTATTAAGCATTATTTTCGCAATAAAACACAAAGCTGGGTTTTTCTCGATCTTATCATAATCTAAACTAATTCCTTCACGTTCATCATACATTATTATATGTTCTAATTTCTTTTCTTTATCATCACCAACCTAGCTTGACCATCCACTAGCCTCCTGTTTTATTTTTAACCACATATTGACGTACAACGCAATTAATTCTTCTCTACATTCCGGTAATTTTTGGAACACTACTGGGGGCTTCCGGTATTTATTGGGACACTTCTGGGAGCTTCCGGTATTTATTGGGACACTACTGGGGGCTTCCGGTATTTATTGGGACACTACTGGGGGCTTCCGGTATTTATTGGGAGAGTTCTGGTAATTTTTTTGTGACACTTTTGAGGGCTTCCGGTATTTATTTGGAAGGTTCCGGTAATAGGTAAAGGGGTGACGGGGTAACGAGGTAACGGGTTGCGGGGTAATAGGGTAACGGATACGGGGCAATACGGTAATAGTATTAGTAATAGTAAGTTATAGTAATTGTTATATTAATATTAACACATTCATAGTTCAAACTCACACAATCAGACGATGACATACACATTCGATCACAGTCACTGTCACAGTCACAATCACAGTCATAATCACAGTCACAATTACAGTCACAATCACAGTCACAATCACAGTCACAATCACAGTCACAATCACTGTCATAATAACAGTCACAATCACAGTCATAATCACAATCATCCTTCAACACTCATTATTATGCCACCAACTGAAGATTATGAGGATTTTTTGAAACATGTGGCAGCAAATTGTTATGATAAATAGAGGTGTGAAATTTTGTTAAAACAATTTAGAATTTTTTGTTGTTATATTATAATACAAAAGAATCAAATCAAAAATTTTATTAATTAATAAGGATTATAATCTTTGGCACATGCTTTGAGAAAACACATAAATAAACATTCATTATTCAATTCCAACCCTCGGCGCCATAAATATATAATTATAACCTAACCTAAGCTAACATAACCGAACCTAATCTAACCTAACCTAACCTAACCTAACCTAACCTAACCTAAATTTTTTTGAATTAAATCGTAGTCATTAATTAAATATTAATTTTTTAATTGATTGGAAACCACACAAAAGGATATTATTCATTAAAAAATATTACAAATTCATAATCATTAATACTTTTAAACGCAAACATTTCAAACCAATAAGCTTTAATAACTCAATACAGTTTTGGTCACGACTGTAATCAAATCGACAATAAAGAGATTCAAGATTTTCAAATTTTGCCAAATGTTTTATTAAATTAAATCCAATTCCGCGAAAAATCTCGACTGCAAATGACTTCAACAAATTTTTAAAACGTTCAGCAAATGTAAAAATGTTTCATCTCTAATAATATATTTTCCCATATTATTTATATTCATAACAATATGTTAATATTTAACTAAATATTTATATCCGTATATTCTGCTGTTTTCCAATGAGATTGAATTGATTTGAGTTTCGGGCATAACAATGTTATGAGTCACAACTAGTGACCCATTACTGGACTGCCAGTACTGGCTAACACTCACCTATGCCTCATTATTATAGTCATTTATCTATTACTCATATTCTAGAACATTCTATAATCTCATAGTTTATCAGTTAATACACGTTTCATAAGTAACTCCAGTTACCATTCAATGTTATTGACCTACACTTCAATCTATTCAAATGTAGTGAATACTGCTATTTTTGTGTACCCTTTTTCGTTTCAATTATAACTATTTTGTTATATCGTGTGCTTTCATAATAAATTGTTTCATTATTTGAAGTGAAGCCTCATTTAATTTTGGTAGCCATTCCTCTAATTCTCGTTAATGGTTAACAACCATTACAACATAATTAATTTCGATACAATAACTTTATCCATTGCTGGTGAATAAAGAGAAATCGATTCCAACATTTGTAAACATTTTTCTAGAAATTGTTTTGAATATTTATGTCATAAATATAAACTCTAAAATATAATACTTGTGTTAAATTTTGTACGTGATCTATACATTAATCATAATATTATCTTATCGCTACTACAATGATAAATCTTGACTCATCAATTTTAAAAATTTCTTAAATTAACACCCCATAAACCATCATAATCTAGAATAATTTATCCATATTTATGCATATTTAAGCGCATATTTAAGCGCATATTTTTTATTGTTTAAGCACATAGAATAAAATTTTAATCGCATAAAAGTAGTCCCTAGTGAACATTTTAATACCAATTTAGCAATAATACTAATAATAAATATTTAAACAGTTTTTAAATAGTCTAAATCTTTACACAATTTTTAAGACACGTTGTCATTCAATTAATTGTTATTAAATGCGTTTATTTTGTTTATTTTTTAATTGAGATTCTTTTATTTGTATGTTGAATGTGTAACATTATTGAAGTTCTGATGACATTGTAAGTATTTTTATGTTTAATTGTTAGATAAACCCATAAAACACAATGAAGACAATAAAGTTTTTTACCAATTACATCAATTTAATGATTTACTTAAGATTTTTCTACAGAAAGTTTAATCAAAACAATTTCAAAATGGCTATAATTAAAAACTTGTAAACAACAAGTAAATAAATGTTTACTCGTCAAAGTTTATTGACTATTATTTGCTCAAAATTTTTATAACAATCATTAAATGTTAATTTTCTGTAGAATTAACAATACGTTATAGAAGTTTCTGATAAGAGAGCTAATAAAAGATTAATATAAGGATTTTTTTGGTTAGTATTTCAAATATACTCTCGAATTATGTTTTTATCAATAATAGACTCTTTCATTTAAATTCAAACTCTTCTGATTCACGAATTAATGTCTATATAGACGACAACATTTTAATACATCTTAAAGTTTTTAAATAAAAATGAACATAAATGTACAAATGATAATCCATACCATAATCCGATTATTCCGCCGAAATTACATAGAAGTTGGATAAAACTCATTTTAAGCATTTCTGAGAAAATAGAGCTTAATATCAATTTTGGAGTTAAATTTAACTCAATGTGGGTATTAGAATATGAATTTTTAGATAATCTTCGTTCGACAAGCTTTGCGTCAAAACCTCTAACTAAACAATATGAGTAACAATTTCTATAACACTTTGTCAAATTTTTTATTTTAAATTCTCTGTAATTATTTTCGGTTAAAGAAAAATAATTATCGCAAAACTTGTACAGATTTGTTAACAAACTTGTAATATCAATTTTAATTTTTATAATATTATTAGAAACAATAAATGGTATGCAACCGTATGTTCTGTTCAACATTCTAATAATACATTCTGCTCTACAATTATAATATGATTGCGATGAAAACACAAGCATTGACTTAACATCATCTTCTTGTGGACATTTATCCCAATATGAATTCCAATAAACTCGTTTCAAATAGTATGATGAATAATAAAAAATGGTAGAATTAGTATTAATAGGAATATGGAAACGATAATCTCCTAATGGGTCAATGAAAGTGATAACAGAAATTTGAAAAATTAATTTGATTATTGCGCTTAATATAGCACTTATAATAACATTTATAATTTGCGCAATATATATATGAAAGACGTGAATACGGGTTGTGTGCGAAGACGTTACTCGTATCCACATCAGGGGTGTAGTATCGCTCAAGAAACTACGGGATCTGTTTGGCCAACTATCGGATACCACTGGTTTACGTAATCAATGACCAGTTGCTATGCCGTTACAGACTCTGGACTTTACAGTTTACCGTCGTTACGGTTAACACTGGATTACGGTTTGCAGTGATATCGATTAACACTGAATAATAATTAATTATTTATATCTTAACCAAATAATTAACTTATTATTTATTGATTTGATTTGATTGATTATTGGCAAGAATAGCTTTGGCTAAACTGCAGATTCAATTGGAATCAATTTAATTAAATTACTTTAACTTATTTAAATTATGTGACACGTTTTGTGTTAAATTATATTTTATATTTTATTAGTGACTAATGTATTTAATAAGCGACTGCCGTAGTCTAATGCTTAACATCAAGTGAGTACTTAATACATAAAATCTGTTAGATGTTGAAATAAAACGTTAGTTATGACTAACAATTCATTTACAAAAATACAAAGTTTCAACTTATTAATTATAAAAACGATTGAATGGCATGAGAGGTCGTTTATGTGTCCCTCATATATATATAATTAATAAATTATCAAAATTATGATATATGAATTATGATCAAAGAAATATTTTTGACATTTACATATAAAACGGGAAAATAAAATAATATTCTTTATATTTATTTAATGAGTTTTAAAAATTTTAAATATATGCCCATTTATTCATGTAATATGATTGAAAAAGAAATAAGATATTAAAATATGCATACAAGTAAATTCGATATAAGTAAACCATTGCAGTCATATATGACCATAAAAAATGCTGGCAATCCTTTCGATGAGATAGGATTGGTGTTATAATCAGAGTCTATACTTTTTCGGAAATCCGACTTTTATTCTTGAATAAAACTTTCGGAATTTTAAATATATGAGTTTTAGAGTATATTCCTACTAAAATTTAACTAATTTAAATTTTCGAAAACTCCGAAAATTAGAAAGTTTAAAATGTTACGAAATCTTCCGAAATTTTTCCGATAAACTGCTTTAAGTTAAAAATTGTTCAAATTTAATGAGTTTTAATATGGGGCTTATTATGGGCTTTTTAAGTGGAACAAAAATTTTTTTTTGTGAAAAATTTAACTCAAAAACCATATGAATCAAAAATATTTATATCCTTTAAATTTTATGGAATTTCTGAAATTAAATCATAAATCAAGAGAGTGTTCGAGTCAAGAGCTTATTTTAAAAACTTTAATTAATAAAAACTATTCTGAAATCTCCGAAATCTTCCGAATATTAGTCCGAAAAAGAGTGTTGTTGTCCGAAAAATGTAATATTTTTCTCCGAACTTCAGATAGAAATTTTGAGGTTTTAGTTCCGACTCTGCTTATGACAGGAAAACGTAATTTCTACAGTGCATCGCATGCCAGACACTCAGAATTGTTTAAAATAAGTTTTATCCTACTTTTATGTAATTTTGGCTAAATAATCGGTTTATGATTGAAGTAAAAAAATTAATTTAACTTAAAAATTAAACCAAAGTAATCATCATATTTATAAGTTATAAGTTTAAATACTTTATTATTCACTTTAATAAACCGTAATTTTAAAATAAAGAAACTTAACTAAAAATAATATATTTGAACTTTTTGTCTAACATTATTTTGAAAACTACTTTTCTATTATTAGATTGAATACACTCTTCAAGTGTCTGAATACTGTCTTGAAAACAACTGTCTTAATAATATTTTTATTTCATTTGGAGAAATACCTATTCTTCTAAACTTCTATATTGTATGCGCAGACTACTAGACTAACTCCTCGTAAACTTGTATCCCATGACTAACCCGAATGAGCAATAAGTATTCACAAATATACGGGGTTTAATAGCAAATTCTTTATATACAGTAGAGTAAGATTCTGGTTTGTCTTTCAATATATAAGTTTTTAAATCTATATAGGCTCGCTATTTAACTTTTTAATTAAATTTTTACATTAAATGCCGTAAAAACTTAGGAGAAAATAATACTCACCATATTTTTTACGTTATTATTCTTAATATTACAATGAATGTGCAACTTATTTATCATTTTTGTTGAAATAGGTTTCATTAATGTTGATTTTTTTAATACAAGAAAACAAACAATAATATAATATTTATCTCAATATAACTTTACATTAATACAATAATTATTAATTAATTTTAGAATCAATTGAATGCATACATCGGAATAGAATCGAAATCATATACTTAACTTATCACATAGTTGCAAATAAATTTTTAAATTTGAAATTTAAACGATTAAGAAACTCACAAATAAAGGAGTAATCGTTTAATCAATATTATTTTGTTTAATATAATGTTCAAAAAGCTCTTTCAATAATTTATTTTCGCATATAAAATTGTATTTTAATTAAATAATTTTTTCGGATAACTAATTTAGTAATTCTTCTAATAATTAAACAATTGTCGATAAGTGATATGATTTTATCGGTAGTAATTCGACTGCCATATCAACCATATTTAATATCGCATAAATATGAAAATTTGCTAAATTATTCATTATATTAATTAAATTTGTGTAATCATTACTTATATGAATAAACGTAAGTTGTGGTAATTATAAATAATATTTTCGCACTCAAATCCATTACTATTATAATCAAATAATATTTTAAAATTTGTTAAATAAACGCCTTTTTCAAAATAATTTCACAATTATTTATTGTACAGTATATAATAATTATTAATTAATTTTAGAATCAATTGAATGAATACATGCATTATTAAATGCCATTAATAAATGCATTATTCATTGGTAATCGCAAATCTAAATAAAATTACAATAAAGCCTACAACACTCCCTTTGGAAATCTAAGCGAATTTAACTCAAATCATTTGTGATAATTTTAGTAATTTAACACATTTTAAGCTTTGGTTCATTACATCGCATTTGTAGATAAATTAAATTTCACATTTATTCAGTTTATCGTTCGATGAACTTTATATGATAAGCATTTCTAGAAACGAATATTTTATAGCAATTAAAGCAATAGGATAAGCAGAACTTTGCGAAAGCAAACAATTTGAAGTGTATTTATAAGGTCGAGGAAAGAATTTAAGCACTTATAGATATTTTACTAATTAAATGTTTATTACAACTTATTTCTAATAGAAATTTTTACTATATGTTCATAATTCGATCTATAATCATAATGTTTAAAAAATTTTATTAAAATCTTGTAATTTGATAAAGAATTACAAAAATTAATAATTTGATGAGGGAAATAAGTTAAGCACTTTCCTAAATTTAGATTTTAACTGTGATTTAATTTAATTGTTATAATTATATTTTTATAATATAATTTAAAAATGTAAGATTAACATTTACTTTAAGAGATTACGTCAAAATTTTAATTTAAAAATTTATTAAAATTGGGTTATGACCAAAATCTTATCGGTTACTAACTGGTAAGGAATTTCCGGTTTCGGGAAAATGGTCAGTAATTAAATTAGCTCAAATCCTTGTATAATTAACTTATCTTAATAATTAACACATTTAAAAAGTTTTACAAATAAAATGTATGCCCATTTTGGTCATAAAACGGTAAAACAATTTATTTTTTTATAAAAAAACTTTTTAAAATGCCCGATATTCAAAAAATATTGAAATCTAAAATATTAAATTAATGTCATTAAATGCACATTTTCAATAGTAAATAACGACACATCATTCATTTCGTAATCAATTTAAAAACTTTAAAATTATTTACTCGGAAAATAAAAAGTTTATATTTTACATTAGAATTTTTAGTTCAAAAATTAAAAACTCGAACTGGTTTCGGTTTGTTATTGTAAAATTCTAAATAATCTTGAAATCCAAAGTAAAAACGAATATTTAAGTATATGACTAATTTTTATATTTTTTTATATTAACATTTTTTGAATATCGGGCATTTTAAAAAAGTTTTTTTGTAAAAAAAATAAATTGATTTTACCGTTTTATGTCCATAATGGGCATACATTTTATTTGTAAATCTTTTTAAATGTGTTTATTATTAAGATAATTTAATTATACATAGATTTGAGCTAATTTAATTAGTGGCCATTTTCCCGAAACCGGAAATTCCTTACCCGTTAGTGACCGAAAAGATTTTGGTCATAAACCAATTTTCATAAAGTTTTTAATTAAAATTTTGACATAATCTCTTAAAGTAAATGTTAATCTTAACATTTTTAAAATATATTATAAAAATATAATTAAAACATTTAAATTAAATCACAGTTAAAATCTAAATTTAGTAAAGTGCTTAACTTATTTCCTCTTCAAATTATTAATTTTTGTAATTCTTTATCAAATTACAAGATTTTTATAAATTATTTTTAAATTATATAATAGTAGATAAGAATTTGCATGTTTACAGTAATTAACAGTAAAAAATAGTTTTTAATAAACTTTTAATTTAGGAAAAATATAAAAGTGCTTAAATTTTTTCCTCCACCGTACAAGTAAACAATAAAATAAAATTTATCTCTTCTTTAATTTAATACTTCAGTCATATTTAATTTTGTGTTTTCATATATTAAAAAACGAATCTAAAATTAATTTCGTTAACACAACGACATTATAATCACACCAAACAACGTATAATCAGTTGTTTACGTAATCACGATTGAGATACCGCACTATAACAACACATTAACTTCACATATATTTATGCCATCTTATGAATAAACTATTGATTAAACAAATTTTTTGCTCATAATTATAAGCAGGGTGTCGAAGAGGGGAGGGTCTTGGTGGGGTATACACCCCCATGAAAATCTGAAAAGTTGGACACCCCCTCTAAAATTTTGAAAATTGAAGGACGAAAAAAATTGAAAATTTTGAAAAATTTTTTGGTATAAGTGAAAAAATTGTCCATTAAAACAGATGAGTTTTTGTGACACCTCTAAATTATAACAAAAATTTGAAAATATTATCATTTAAATTCGTTGAGTTTTTCGAGGGGCGTGGTTTAGGCTTTCATCAGGAAAAAAATTCGAAAAAGCAATTTTTGAAAAATAATTTTGGTCCGACGGCCAAAAAATTGTAGCTTAAAAGCGATGAGTTTAGACCCCCTCTGATTATTGAAAATGTCGAAATGAGACCCTTCCAAACCAACAAACCGTGTGACACCCATTATAGGCATATTGTAATCACTAGGGACGCGAAAATCGTTAGAAAAAAGTGTGCAAAATAGTTTGTTAATCGTTAGAAAAAATTGATCAATTCGTTAGAAAAATCGTTAGAAAAAACTTATAGTAAAACGGAAATATTAATATAATTATAGGATGGGTTTCATTAAAAAATTTCAAAAAATATGGAATAATTCAAATCTAATCAGATTTAAACGATATTAATATGATTTTCTTAATTAAATCTTTCTTTATTCAAAATTTTTATTTTATTTTTTTTCCAAAGTTGACCTAAAAACTCCCCCTATCAAAACTCTTCGGATTTTAACGACAAATTCTTTAGTTTTTCTACTTTAAATGACAAAATTTCAAATAAAATTGCAATCGTTTGAAATAAATAAAATCATTAGTTATATTTAAAACCGTTTGTTTCGTTAATTATATTTCGTTTTTTAAAAGTTTTTAAGTTAATTACCAATTAAATATACGTTTTCATATCGATTTTAAGTGGTTTTAAGAAATAGTTAATTAACGATTTTCGCGTCCCTAATCATTATATATAATACACTTTTCTCCGTCAACAAGGTGTACACGTGTTCGTGTTCACGAAAAGCATAAATACTGTATAATGCAGTATCAGTATTTTATATGTAAGCAAAATCACCCTTACCACTTCACAGTACTGAACATGTTCAAAATATACACAAAATTACCCCATTTATCACTTTTACAGTGTATTGAGACTGTTCAACTTTGTTAGGGAATGTTATCGAGCACCCTTTTATGACTCAATCGTTATGAGTTTGTGGCATTAAAAGTGATCTGTGACATGGAAAATATCGGGATATCTTGGGTATATCGAGATATTAAGTTATCCAGGGTTAAAGGGGTTAGGCCAGTAACGGATATTTCAATTGGTGATTGAAATTTAGTTCCATTACCGTGGAACGGTAGTGGAATTTAAGGTTATTCCCGGTAATGGAACGGTAATGGAGTGAACAAATATTAGTTTGCCGGTATTGGAACGGTAACCACTATTTTGCAAATGGTAATGGAACTGTAGTGGTTTTTTTTGTTAAATTTCCAAAAGTATAAAATCAAAAATACTTTCAATAATTTAATCATTTTTTAAAATAAAAAATTTTTAGTTATTAAAATATTTCTAAATAAACAATAAATCTTAAACATTTTCTTGAGATAATCGATTATAAAGCTCTATAGTTATACTTAAAACCATTTATAATTAAATTGAGTTCAGACTAAAGTTAAAAAATTTTAGTTGCAGAACGGTAATGAGTGGAACGGTAGTGGAATCGTAAAAACATGCGGTAATTGAACGGTAATTGAGTTTGTATTTATGTTTTTTCCGGTAGTGGAACGGTAATAGAAATCTAAGACGCGGCAATGGAATTAAAAAACTAAATATTATTTTCAATCACTAATTTCAAAGTAT
>JAQGAW010002263.1:0-15713 GCA_034698025.1 Phthiracarus crinitus | reverse complement strand
ATAAATTACGTTTAAAAATTAATTTTTTAAAAATCTTTGTAAAATACAATTTTTGACGTTATTTATGTTAAGAAATTAAGGTTTGAACTTAATTTATTAATTAGAATTTTTTTGGTTTGTGTTTAACTTAATATTTTACATTTTAAACATTCTTTAAATATACCGACTAAAACCGCTAAGTGGTATACTACTACTAACAAATTAATAGCTATTCAAAATTATGTAATATTTACAAAATAATTTTTTTGACAACTTTCCCTTCACTTTTTGGACCCAAATTTTTTTTGTTAATTATCTACATTTTAAATGCTACAAAACTGACCCCGGTTTATGCCGTCCGGAATTTCAAGAAACACTATTAAATTGATTTTGAAAATTTTAGATTTAAAAAAATTACAGAAAAATTTTTTTTAAAAAAATTAAAAAATTATTTTTGATATCTAATTAAAATTGTTTACTTATTTAAAAAAGAATGGTTTCAAAATCTAAAACGGTTTTCAAGATAAAAAATATTTGGTCAAAAACATATTTTCCCTCCTAGAACGCCCCCTATATGACTTTCTGAACTTTTGAAAAATTATTTAGGGACAGAAAACGACCCTCTTTCATAAAAAATTTATCATATTCGAAAATATTTACAAGGCCAACTTTGTTAGCTTATTGGCGGTATCTCTTTTAAAATAGTTAATGTTCACATAATTTTAATAAATTTAGTATAATCCATATGTTTAACATCTTCCTAAATATTTAATTTGCTCATTTATGAAATGTTTATATTGATTAATTAGATTACAATTGTAATGATAGACGCAGTTTAGATATGATACACATTTAACATTAAAATGAACGATTATATTGGATGATAATTTTCGAGCCGACTCTCCATCACAGATCATTAGAGCAGTACGAACAGTATACAGTACTGACTCTTCTAATTTTATTTTATAAAACTTTAAACTTAATTGTTACTTTCATGTTTGATAAATCTATATTAAAACCATTATTACCAAACTCTCATTTTCAAAAATAAATTAATTTTTAACGATCCTGAAGTTGTGTAGAGTTTACGAAAGAATTTGTGTGATTTGAAGTTGTAATCCGCAACAGTTACAGTACAACTAAAACTTTATAAACGTTAACGTTATTCAGTTCGCTATTCTGGCAATGCTAACATCTGTCAACATCTGCTCGGTATGTGATCTGTGAATGTGAATGTGACTGTGAATGCGAGAATGTGTGTGAGTATAAGCGTGAGAGGGATAGTCTGGAGATATAGTGAGAGCGAGAACGAAACAGAGAGCGAGTGAGAGAGAGAGAGAGAGGACGGGACTGACAGAAGGGAAGTAGAAGAGTACTGATAGAGCAGGTGAGGCCGGTTTTGGCAGATCCCACGATCCCTCTGTTATGCAGTGCGAGCGGAAACCAAAATACGTTGTGAGGATACAAACGACTAACGAAATGTAGTATCACTTATATATAAATAGTGTCACTAATAGTTTGGAAAAAATGTGGCCATAAATGAAATGAATGTTATTTGTTTTAACAACTGCTTCGAAAATCAATGAAATGTAAACTTTATTTGAAATATTATATTATAATATTATAACTATGTATGGAATGTGTGCGCAACTATTTTAACATATTATTCATGTTATTATAAATCGTAATTGTTTTATGAATACGGAAAACTTGTAAATCATAATCATTTGAGAAAATTAACGTTGAATTGAATTAAGGATTAAAATGAATGGAAACATATCTCGAAATTTTAATAATCTGTCGTCACTATCGCATTATGGGAATACCAGTGCGATTCAAGTGATACCTAATTTGACGACCAGTTCGCCATCAAAGCAGCCATTAATTGATATATCGAAAGCTACTAATATTAATTCTAGTCATAGTCAAAGAACTGATGGTGAACTGAACACAGCGGCAGTGACTGCTATTGATAGTGGTATTCGCGAAGTGCTGGCATCGCTAGCATTAATGTGTGTGCTCTCACTTTTAATGGCATTTTTGGCATTATTTTTTCTTCAAAAAACTTGTCCCATTGTGTCATTAACCCATAATTCGAATTCAAGTCCAGAAACTAATGATAAGAACAGCAAAAATGTGAATCTCAGAAGTTTGACCAATACTAAGGACTACATCCGAATATTTCAGATTTCCGTGTCATTGAGCACATTAACTATCACTTTAGATCTTTGTTGTTTATTTGTTTGTTGTATTCAGTTTTTATCGGCCGTTAAACTATTAAAAACTCCATTTGGTAATAATAGGTGAGAATTTATATTATTTAACCCATTGTTTAATTTAACTTATAATAGCTAATCATAGGTTTTATAACTTCCAATTGACTCAATAGAATAATTATTCTTAAACCAATTAGAACTAATCAAACCAATAGTTGTAAGAAGTTTTAATTGGAAATTAAAATTATTGTGCTTTAATATAGCTTTGAATATTTTTGTATTACTTTTAAATGATTCATTTTTACAAAATTGCGATGAATGCAAATGTTTTAAACAACTGCGCGATTAGTTATTAAATTCTAAACGCTATTATTGTTTATTATATAAGAAACCCAAACCCAAACCGTGAAGCGTTCATAAATGATTTTGTTGCGATTATTTCGAGTTCAGATAACTCAAAATACTTTTTGCTTAATCAACTGATATTGAAGAGTTGTTAGGTTAGCTGTTTCTATAGTAATCACTACTTTATTGAACAGTTTAATTTGGGTGACACTCTATAAGTGGTTATAGTTTGAGACTAGAAATTCTTGGAATTCTTTTTCTTTCGAACCAACAAACTTAGTGAATATGGAGAGCGTATGCTATCGTAAATAAACATTTCTCGTTTGAAAACCCATACGCAGTTCTACCACTGAATAAACATACAAAGTTGAATCTTAAACTTTCGATCACGAAATATAATAACTTTAATAAAAATTTTAAGCGTTGGCAGAAAATATTTATGAAAACATACTTACGGTTGTTTTACAATGCATAGTTCGCATGAAAATTGTGAACATTTAAATATGAAGTTATTTGACATAAAAACTTGATTCCTTGAGTACCATACTTATATTAAATTTATTTTACCGAAAGACAATAGGAAAAAGATCGGGACAGGAAAATTTTGAGAAAATTTTTCGGGATGAAATTGTAAAAAATTGATATAAAAAATGTAGTTGGGATAGGATCTAGGATTTTGGTAACAATATCCTGAAAATCTATTTAGATAAGATACATATACTGTATTTTACGGTTTATTTAGAACATTTTTCAACATAAACAAATTTTGGACTTGAATTGTATTAATGAAAGGATTTAGTTGATAAAAATTATTTACAAATTAAAAATAAAAGTAACAGTATTAATAAACCAAATATTTCCTTGACGGGCAGCACTATTTATACTACAGTAGCAGGAGATGCTTATTTTCAAACTTTTCAACATAAAAAAGTCTAGTCTTTTCTTTACTGAATAAATAAGTTAAAAAATTAATGTTTTTAATCAAATATAGTTATAGACACAACTAATATTAACGAGAATATTATTATTTTTTACGTTAAACAGAGATAATTTTGTAAATCAATTAATTTTGCTAAAACTGAAGCCATACTTTTCTGTTTGCTACCATAATTTTGAAGTGCCCTTTATTATCTAATTATCATAAATAAATTTGAAGTGTCCTTCTCAAGAATTGTATTGTATAAGAAATAAATAAATATAGAATCGAAATCAAATCGAATTTTAAAATAATCTAACCAACTACCAGTAACTAATAAACAAATATATTAGATTTGTAAGTCGATAAATTTGATGAAGTAAACTCAATCCGAAACTACCCTAAATTTACGATTATAGGCAGCAGACATGTATAAGCCGCATCTTCAATTATTACAAAATTCATGAATTTTGAAAATGTATTTGTGTAAATGCCACACAAAAATTTTTTTTGAAAAAATAGAGTGCTTTAAAATCTATTATGTTTGTTATTATTATGGAACTCTTGCATTTTATAAAATTGGTATTGTCAAAAATTATAGTATGTATAAGCCGCACTTAATGTTTAGGCATTATAAATAATTTTTGGAAAATTCACTTTTTCCATACATTAGCCCCGCCCTATAATCGTAAATTTAGAGTATCTTTTAAAAATTATATTAGAATTACAATAATTAATTATCATTTAGTTACAAATAAAGTTGTAATTTTGCAAATATTATCATAAACTCTAATTTAACTATTTTTATTATTTAAGAAAAAAATTTACATTTTTAACATTAAATGTTTTTATTAAATTTTTCCATATAACTTGCAAAGGTCAATGACAGCCTAGGTTTAGAGCATGGGGAAGGGAATTACATCATTCAACTTCAAAAACAGTGATGAGACTTCACCGAATTTTGCCTATATTTGAAAGCAAATCCATCATTTTACTTATAAATATAAAATCATGTAATTATTTTAAAATTTCCCGTTTTTCTAAACAGAATATTGAGATTCAGATATGCTGTTGAGAAATTATCATTTCTTTCTGATAGCATTTGAAAATCATTAATAATTTCCTTTAGTTAAAGTGATTAAATGAGGAATATTCTTGAAACTTTGACTTAAAATAAATTATGTATTAAACTTCAATAATCTTGGAGTGAGTCCTTATTGCCTAAATCTTTTTTCTGTTTTAGTGGGAAATAAAATATGTATTAAAAACGAGTAAAGATTAAAAAAGAGCATAACCAAATCCAAGCATCAAAATCAACAATATATTTGTTGCGTAAATTTATGTGTTATGGTATTTCTTCACTTTTTAAAAGTTAAATATTTATAAGCTTATATTTGATTATTATTCGGGTTCCCTTTATTTTTTCATCTGGAATATATCATTTAGTATAATGTTCTCTCTCTAACTCCGATTTGTATACAAAAAATTTAATAATAACCTATAAATAGCATATTTTATATTAATAAGTTTTGTCTGTTCAATGTTCATAACCTTACCTGGTTATTATCGTTTTAAAATAAAACATTAAAACTTAAATTATTAAATGAGAAAATTTGTTAATTGTTGGTAATTATTATTTCATATTTTTGAGATGTTTTAAATTGATTAAAAAATATTTGGATATAACTTTTGCTCAATATTAATGAATTGAAATAAAAAATCTCAATTTATAGAAATTTAATTACTCTGTAATTAACCATTTGTTATGAATTTTAAATTTAGTTATGATTTTATTCGTGCAGTATTTTAATTAATTACCATAGTTACCCAGACTCGAAAGCTCTAGGGGGGTCAGATCATGAATATCTCAATTTTTAGGGGGGGGGGGTCAAAACTCATCGGATTTCAACGACAATTTTTTTGGCCTTCGGACCAAATTTTTTTCCAAAAATTTTTTTAATAAATTTTTTTCTCGACAAAAGCCTAAACCACGCCCCCTCGAAAAACTCGACGGATTTAAACGATAAATTTTTGGAATTTTAGCTAAAATTTAAAGGGGTCATAAAAACTCAAATGTTTTGATGGACAATTTTTTTAAATTTGTCAAAAGAATTTTCAAAATTTTCAAATTTTTCTCGTCCTAAAAATTTTCCAAATTTTGGGTGGGGGTGTCAACTTTTCCAAAATTCTAGGGGGGGTCAACCCTAGGCAAGCACTCCCCTCTGGGTAACTATGGTTATAACATTAATGCTTAAAAATGCTACATATATTAGAAACATCTAACGAATTAATTTATGAAATATATTTAACATAAGTAACTTAAGAAATATTGATTAAGGTTTATGACGGATTTTAAAACTATTTCTAAAAGTAGATGAAACACTAATATTTTTCTTAAAGCTAATGAATAATAAGAGATATTCTTATTAATATAAAGAAAAATGTATTGAACAATTTCACAAATACTATTTCACCATAAATAAGAATGTAATACTTAGTTTTTTCTTTGTTCTTTCGAATTTAGATTTCAATATTATAAATTCTATATAACTAAGAAAAACTTAATAAAGAAAGCGTTTTTAATTTTTTCGCTTTAATAATAGTTAAAGAGTATTTTGATTTAGTGAAATTGAAGTAACATTATTAGAGTAAATGTAAAATTCACAGTACAGTCTGAATTCCCAATTCATTCAAATTCTTGTTTTTCACTTTCATATTCAAAGAAGAAAATTAGATGTTTAAAAGTTCAAATTATTTGATTAATATTGTATCTAAAAAAACTAATGATCTAATATATAAAATTAATAACCTATTAAACGGATAACCTATTTATAATCTATATATTATTTTTCCCCCAATTCCATCATTGTTTTAATTCAAACTAAATTTATTCGATTTCCATTAAATTATTAGGAGTAAAATCGAGTTCCAATGGTCAACCAAGTAATGGAATTGAATTTTGATGCACTTTTGTTCGCTAAATCGCATTTGATATTCAATACTACACTTTATTTATTTATGCGGCATAAACTCAAATGTGATCCATAAAATGTTTAAATAAACTGCGAAAGCGATGCGACATTTATAGACAAAACTAAATTGTATGCAATATCTAGCAATAAATTCACGGCATAAAGCGATTTCATGTATGAATATTGCCATCTGATATAAGGGATCCAATAATTTATACATATATAAAAATAAAACAAAGAAACATAAAATTTAGTAGAAATAAGATTTTGATATGAATATACGAAACTAAAATAAATTTTATTTAAAATAACGCTTTGATAAGAATAAGATACGGAGCGAAACAACTTATGCCTTTCACTTAAATCATAACTAATGATTAAATGTTGAAATAAAGTGTGGCCACTAAAGCAAAAATAAGCATAACATTATTATCAAAAGTTAGTTTTGCTCGATTAGCATATCAAATGTGATGACAAAATTTCGTTTGAAAACTTCTCTAGTGATCAATAACAATGTTGAAGCTTCTGGTGTCCTCTGAGAAATGAAGTTATTTCGCACTAAAGTTTCGAATATTCAAATATTACATATAGTGGTATATACTTTCAAATATTATTTATATGCTCTTCGAATAAAATGAGAGCAGATTTTTATCGTTAAAAACAAGTTTCAAGGAAATTACTATATTTTATATTTAACTCTTCACCAAATATAGCTAATATAACGCTATACAGTATACAGTATTCTAACTGTAAAATACAATATAGGTTTTAAAAAACATTATCAAAATTTAGTGAATTCATATAACTGAGTGAGTTTCAACTCTATTTATTATTAACGAAGTAAAGCTTTTTTTTAACAAAATTGTATTTAACTTGAGAATATGCTGCATAAAATCCTGAATTATTAATATACAACAAAAATGTAGCAAATATGTCAAAACTATAGTAAAAATCATTTATTTTCGTATTTAATTTATTAAATTAGGAATTTTTGTGATTATTTTGATGTTAATTTGTTTGTTCACAAAATCAATGATTGCTTAACGTTTAACTGATTCGCTTCCACACTTTTATTGCCTGATTTTTTGGCCGCACTTCACTCGACGATACCTTAAATCTCATAAAGTCATATTCGCCGCTATGACCGGCAGTGTAAATATATTTACTCCATCCGCCATTAGAAGGAATATTTATGGGACTGTCGTATTCTATACCATTCGCTGTAAAATGCCATTCAACTGACTCGAGTCGCGGCGAACTTTCGTCTTGTATAGAATTAAATTCGGAAGAGTTTGTTCCCAAAACTCTAAAGAATAAACCGGAGTAATGGTTACTCACATCTGTCCAGTTAACTGTTGGCCAGAGTGTCGATGGTTCTGATTGATATGGTAGCTGAGTATAAATAAATCCAATTGGAACTAAAAATTAAGTAATAATGAATTAATTCTAATATATTATATACTAAAATTTGAAAATTAAAAAGTTAATGTGCATTCTTCTGTGTAACAGTATTGCGTGTTTCCATGTAACTAACGATAAGTGCATGAGTTTACACAACCGATTATTTTAATGGAATATGGGTATAATAGAAAATCATATTTATTAACTGAATTTTCATCATAATATGCCTTAAACTACTTATTAGCTAACTTAAAAAACTCGATCTGATAGATTTGACCTCATCTGCCTGTCTTAAGTGAAGGCGCGCCACCACTTGAGATCTCTTATACGTACATACAATACAAAACTTAAAATTTCGATAATTTAGTATATAATAATAAATTGTATATATTGTACTATTTTAAAAGACATTATAAAGTTTATAAGAGATCTAACGAGTAAGACAATGTTAGTTTAAAACACAAATGTGTCAAATTTTCTCTAAAGTGGGTTTTAAAGTTTTCCATCACTTGTCAAATTTTATAATACTTGATAACAATAAAATCTAAACTTTATTTTGAAAATAGTTTTATTCTATGATGTAAACAATGTCTGAAGAAGATTAAGAGATTCACTATATTTTATCAGTTGTTTTATTTTTTGATTTCGTTGCAGTATTAATACTTATGTCATATATGACATCTAAAATATACTAAAAAAGTATTTTCAAATCTTTTTCTATCAGAATTCTTAGTATAAGCTCTACTTTACAAAACTTAGGGATTTACTTTTTTTTCTAAATTCTTAAGAGAGCTTTTAAAATTTATCCTTTTTTATTTCCATTTTATTCCATATTTTATATTATGTAATAAGAAGCTTGAACTCGTTAATATTAAATAATTTTTAAACATATTGTTCAGCTAACTTTACAATTCCACATGGATTTTACCAGTCAATCGAATGAAAGACAATAGTTTTGTCGCTTTTGCATGGCTTTTGAAGTATATAAATCAAATGAAAGCAACTTTTTTTAAATAGCCTTAGATTTTTGTCAAGGATTCCAGATTTTCCAATATGATTTCTTTGGTTATTCACATGTCATACATATTTCACATATTTAAACATTTTGCCAAATTAATGGTAAAAATTCAAAACTGTTTATAATTTAATAATTTTAAAGGTGAAGTTTAATAAATTTTTGTTAGATTATAAATGCATGATTTTATATTTTGTTGAATTTCATAATTCATTTAATATAATATCACAATAATTATAAAATTGACACCCAATACTATTTATCCCAACTATAATTTAATTTATATTTTCTATGCAATATTTGATTCTATTTATTATTGTGTAATTATTAAAATATTCTCGATTTGATACATACCTGGATTTTTTGATATATTTTTAACGATTTGTATGTTATTATCAAATTCAGTCTTTATATCATTCATTTGTTTCTGAATCGAAGCAAACAATTTTTTCATTTGATTAATCTGACTAAACTGACAAATAAACAAGTTTTTCGCGAGACACGGACCAGTGATCCACTTTCCAAATGACGGGTCTTCGAGCAACATCTCAACGCAATCCTCTTTAGTAGAACTACTATTATACCAATTTGTGAACGTAAGCGATGAGCCATTGTCTTGCCAAACAAAATCGGTTTTATTTTTGTCACTTCTCTTCGCACCGATCCATAAATTCAACGTTGATTTCAGTTTTCCATCGCGCAGTAAATGCTCGACAAATGCTTGCTCTTCTAAGGTATGGTTCCAATTGAGACAAGCGTTGAATTGATTGTTTGTTTCTTGCATATATCGATAGCATTTTCATAAGTGTCGAGCGTTTCCATTAGTTTGAAACACTTTTCTTCTCTGTATTCCACATAATCTCCGCATAAACTTTGTTGCGCTAAATATAATCAAAATAAATTAAGTTAAATTTAGAGAAAGAAAACAAATATTTTGGATTTACAGTCCGCCGAAGAAATGATGAGTATTGATATAATAATCTGATATATTATCGCTATTCTTTGCATTGCAGTGCGAATTATAGAAGATATTAATAGATAGTAAATAAAACAAGTGAAAATAAATTTTTAATTCGAGTAAAACTCAACTGTTTTTGATCGAATTTTTTAATATTAATTTAAGGTCAAACTAAATTAATTTTAAAATGAAACTATTTTTAATAGTTAATTATTTGAAGTGCTTTATTGTTTACATTACACTATATTACTGAAACAGCTATGTATAGTTATATAGTTATCAAACAGGATTTAGCGTTTTATCATAAACAATCAGTTAGTTATCATTTTGATGATATATTAATTAATTTACTATTTTGTTGAATAATAGCCAAAATCATAATTACAATATATTACTGTAATTAAATCCAGTCAATATTTGTGTGAGGGAAGGGTTTAAATAACACAAGTTTATGAACCATATCGAAAGTGACTGACACTCTTAAAAAATTTTGGTTTGACTTTGAATGCTTACTAAATTTCTATAAATATATTCTAATTAATAACTCGAGCATACCTGTAATAAAAAATTATATATAATTAATTATTTTCTCACTTTCAACTAATGTGCTAATATTTTAAACCACTATAATTAAAATGAATAAAATATATTGTGTTTATTTCTTATTAACAATACAGTTTGATAAGCGATTTACAGAATTATGTTAATTAAATCATTGTTTATACATAAGAGAATCAGTAGATAATATTATTTTAATGATAACTATAAATTAATGGACAAAGTTATATTAATGCTTTATTGCTCAATTTAGGCGTTATTCAATGCAATTTATTTTTGATAATAATGCGCATAGTAATTATTTAGCATTAAAATAGATTAGCAGCTATTTATTTAGTATATAATTTAATTCAAGTTTCACTATTTTATGAAAAAATAATTTTCTATCAACTATGGGATGATTAATAATTTTGTACACTTTTGAAAATCAGGCTTTTTTACTCTTATGGTTAAACAGAGATATTTTAAAAAATGAATTAAAGAATATAACTACACATAAATATGATTTAGTATCCGGCAATTTATTAGAATTTTTTATTTTTATTATAAACTCTAGATGTAATATTTTGCAAGATAGATGTCTTAGTTCTTATTTCTATATTACAATTTTATTTTATTTCTCGAAAAAAAATAAAATTAAATAATTCCCTATTTATTTAGGATTCGGTCAGAAGAATAGCTGAAATTGCCTCATAAATACTAAACATTCTCATTATAGTTTGTTGCAGACATTTTTTTTAATCTAATATAAATTTATTAGGTTATACGAACAAAATTACCATTATTTGCGTTTCTATTTTTTAATCTTTTTTGGTGTATCACACAACTCTATTTTAATTGAAACAAACCAAAAGTTGTAAAAATAAACAAAATCTACAATAAAATTGAGGATTACATGATTATACGATGAACTTATCTCTTCACGCACAACACATAGCAAATAAAAAATTAATGTAATAAGAAATTCCTATTTCGTGGTTTGTGTTTGTTGCCATTCATTATGAGTTTTGTGAAAAAAGAGTGTAATTGCTTGTAAAAATAAATTTGTTTTTTTGTTGTTTTACTCTTACGGTTCCTAAAACTGCTATTAACTTATCTGCACACACACTGTGAGCAGTGATAATCAAAAAGAAGGTCAAAATATGTCATTGAAGTCGATTGTCATAAACTAATCAACATAAATGGGATACCACTGAAGCAAAAACCCTTGAAATATCTACAGTAAGCAAAAACAATTTAGTCTATTGATTGTATTGTCTCAATAGTCAAATTGCAACAATCAAATCCATAAAACAGTCAAATGCTAATATATTGGTATTTTTATTATCTGATTGTATTCTTTATTTTTATGTTAACATAATCAAGATTTATATATTGCTTAATTCGAAATAACTATTGAATTTTTATTGACTGCAACAAATCATTTAAAGTTTAAAATCATAGAAAATTAGTTATTAAATACAGAACAATGTAATATTTAATTTAATCATTTAATTACTCAATTATTTAAAGATAAGTTACATTTAATTTTAAACTATTATGTTCGGATTAAGTTAAGCCAAATGCTAGAACTGTTAATGCTAAGCTTAAGACTAAGGTAGTTTTTTCAACGATTTATAATTATTTGTATGCGCAAAAATATTAGAAATAATAAAAAATATTACACTCACTGCTAAATTCAAGCCATCCACTAATAAAATAATATACTTGAAATGAGTTATATAAAATATAAAAAAGTAAATTAATAAGTATATAAGTAAATTAATTATGGATTTATTTAAATTTAATATAAATTTAAATTTAGCTTTTTTACAATTGTTATTTGTTTCAATAAAGCAATAAACGGAAGAAAATTATACCATTTGCCGAAAGTTTAATTAGAGATCCGCAAAAGTTGATTTAAGGTTAATTTAAGCTCTAAATATACAATAATTTTTAAATTGTTAAATCAAACCACAAAACTGTGGTTTAAACAGCCAAACCACGTTATTATTATGTACGGTATTAAAAAGTAAACTGAAACAGCTAAATATAACAATTTGGAGATTCAAACCGTTGATTAAACCAAACCAACGGCAACTATACGTCAAGTAACATATTAAAAAAGTTAAAACATTTTCGCATACTCTAATTTGGCAAAGCCCTTATTAAAATGGATATGTAAAATGTCATATAATGCAGGGTTTCCCAAGAGGGGAGTCTAGCCCCCGTATACCCCCTCCACAAAAATGGAAAAAGTCGATCCCCCATACCCTAAATTTTGAGATTTCAAGGACATAAAAATTTTAAAATTTGAAAAATTTTGGTCGTATTTTTAAAAAATTGTCCATCAAAGCCGATAAGTTTTTGTGACCCCTTAAATTTTGGTTAAAGTTTGAAAAAATTAAAGTTTAAATTAGTTGTGTTTTTCGTGGGGACCTGGTTTAGGCTTTCGCCGGGAAAAAATTTGTTAGAAAAAATTTTTGGGCCGAAAGCAAAAATATTGTCCGCTAAATTATGTGAGTTTGACCCCCCTATAATACTGAAAAATTTCGAAAGAACACCCCCTAGACTATCAGATCTTGGGAAACCCTGAAATAATGGAATGATTAAGGCATTGTTTTATAATATAAGCTAATATACGTACTTGTGCTTACGACTTCTTATTTTTCATGTCATATTATGGAAAACACACGCTAATTAACAAAGATTTTCTATGAGAAACGTGGTTTACTTTTTTTTATTAACTTAGCTTACATCAAAATAATATTTTCTTTAATTAAATTTACTATAAAAGATATTTCTAATTGGATATACCATTACTTTATACCATTACTGTAATAGAGAATTATTGCGAAAACGCCTATAATAGAATGATTTTTGAAATCATATACGAACTTGAATAGACTCAGAATCACATAAATAATATCTAGAGTTAATGTTTGCTTTCAGATTAATTCTTTTCTAATTATATCACTGTATTAATTTTCATTAAATATATATTTATTATAAGCAATGTTCTTAAACATTAGTTCTTTATTACATGTCTATATTTAACAAAGTTTATTATTGTAAGCATTGAAGTAGTGATTGAAAGTATTTAATTTTTCTATTCCATTAACGTTCCATTACCGAACACAAAGCATTTAACTCTATTCCATTACTGACAAAAATCATTATTTCACTCTCCATTACCGTTCCATTGCCGCGAGTTTTTTCAATTCCACTACCGCTTCACTATAAAAAATTGTAGCACTACCCGAAACTTAGTTTATATCATAAAAATATTTTTTGCTTGATTTTAAATAGAAAATATGCGGATTATGTCCTGTGAAAGTCGACTTCTTATTATTTTTTAAGAATAATCTTATTCTGTAAAGTTTACACAGTTAAGAAATTGGTAAAAATGCTTAAAATATTTTATATTTATTAAATAATTTGTCCGAAAAATTTGGTAAAAACAACTTCAGTTCCATTACTGCCAACAAAAAGTTGACTCCATTCCATTACCGACAAACTCATTTTCGATAACTCCATACCGTTCCATTGCCGCTAGATTTTTCAATTCCACTACCGTTTGATGGCATTGGAACAAAATTTTCAATCACTAACAGGTAAGCTGAAGATTATTCATATTATATTAGTATTTCGAATTTGGTTGTCTTTACTTATTCCGTAAATCTCACAAACAATTTTGTATGATACTTAACCGACTAAAATAAGAAACAACTTATCACTGAACATTTTTCTGTTACTTTGAGCAATTTAATCCTATGATCGAAATAAGGACTTCGCATACCTACTAATAACTAGGGATATCAAAATTGTTCACAAAAAAATCAGAAATCGTTTAAAAAAACGTCCGAAAAAATATTTTATTTTAATTATAAAAATAAATTATAAAGCATAATATTGTAATAATTTCCACAAATTTAAAACATAATTAGTTAAAAGATCTTTAAGTCGCTTTAAAATAAAATATCTATAGAGAAAATTTTCAAGAAAAAATAAAATTTTCTGAAAATAGAAAAAAGAATATAAAATTTATGCTTAAAATTGTCGTTTTTACCATTTTTTAAAAATTATTAGAATCAAATTTGGATTTTTCTTTAGCAGAATACACTTTATTTGTATATTTAATAATTTAATGCAAAATAACAGAAAAATTGTAATGACGCGCAAAAATTTAAAAATCGTTCATTTCAACAAATCTTTGGATTCGTTCAATTCGTTTACTTAAATTTTACAAAGGATGTTACGCACTTGTTTTTTTAATAGAAATTATTATAATTTAAATCAATCGTCAATTGACGATTTTTGCATCCCTTCTAACGGTAATTTGATGGTAGTTTTCAAATCTTTTTCTTAATCAACCGTTCGATAGATTATTTTTTGTTTAAAATGTTTTATGTTTATTAATGAGATTTTTTGTATGTATTTAGATTTAGAATACCAACAGAAGTATAAAAATATTTCTATAGATAATATTTTATAATAAATCACAGAAATTTCAATTAAAATAAATCGATTTATTTCCTGTTAAGCAATCTTTTATTTAAAAATTCGCTAACTTATATTATTAACCGATAATAAGAAACATTATAGAAATGTCATACAGTAATAAATGACGGTAGCTTTGATTTTAGTTAGTATTTGGTCGCTCGCTTCCTTTGATACTAAAGGTATATACTGTATAAGGTATTACAGTCAATAAGATGTCACATACCACGTAATACACTTCTATCCAGCAGCAGAATCCACAAAAATTGCAAATATTTGGCGGTTTTCTAAAAGTTTTCCATAATTCCTTTATTAACTGATTATTGACTATTTTATCCGCTTTTAATAATATAGAACATCATTTTCCCTCGATATTAGCCTACTTTATTAACGATAGTTAGAAAAAATTTTAGTTATTGGTTGTTGATACTAATTTTGGTTATTTAAGACCCTAAATACTATAGTTACTGGTCAAGTTAGTATGTACAATGAAAATCAAACGGAAATAATAACCTATATATCTGTTTTGCAAACTCAGATAAAAAAGAACAAATATTATAACGCGATAACTTTTATTTGAATTTTTTGTTAATTCATTGATTTAGTTCATATAAAATACTAGTAATTCCCATTCTGTTTCGCTCATATTCTTTAGGAAACTATGGCCAGTTTATATCTGCTGTTATAGATGAGCAGGTCCGGGTCCTTGAGGGTCCTAACGAGAACCCGAACCTGAACCTGGGACTTTCTGAGTAATTCGAGACCCGGACCTAAAGATTTTTCAAGGACCCGGACCAGGTCCGAGTCCTTAAGTCAGGGACCCGAACCCGGACTCAGGACCTTGTTTACAATTAAATATTAGGAAAACGACGCA
>JAQGAW010002262.1:0-15715 GCA_034698025.1 Phthiracarus crinitus | reverse complement strand
TTGTACGGAAACAAAGCTCAGTACGAAAAGTTAGTACTAAACTCGGTTTGTATTTCGGATGGAAAATCGGTTTTCACGGATCGACAAACGTTTAATGGTTGCAAAATTTAGATAAACTAATATGTCTACGAATAAAAGAAAAAGTTACCAAAAAAACTTACTTTATGTTTTGGGTATCAAAGTGACCCAATCTTTAAACAATCAAATAAAACCTTTCACAATTTAATTTTTATATATACAGACTTATTTTTCAACTTAAAATAATTTTTTTTTGTTTTTCTCGTTTATATAAATACGCAGTGAAAAGTACTTCTCTGTATGTGAAAATTATTAATAAATAGACACACTTTAATTTCATTTTCATCCTCTCATAATAAAGTTCTTAAATGAAAATTCAAAGGGTATTTTATACTTTATTTACAATAATAATTTTGTATATCTCTTATTGTGTTCCTATTTAAATGCATCTTCAAATTATAATTTTCATATTGAAAAAAAATTAACACTAATCATAATTGCGTTACGATATATCATTATTTGTTATAAACTGTAACCTGGTTTGCTGTGCTATTCGTACTTTATATATAGAAAAATTATTATTTTATTATAGTGTATGTTTCTCAATACCACGGGATTTTCTGCACAGATGTCCTAATATTTAGGTGAATGAAACGATACGTGTTACGGCTTGCACAACCATTTTTTACTAAAAAATTAAACACGTAATTTATTTTGACAAACTTTTAGGTATCTTATTCGTTAGTTTTAATATAAATCTCGAAACATTTATTTTACTAATGAAGGAATTACATTTTCATAAAAATGGAATATCGTAATATATTTTATTTACTCGTTATTTTTTGTTGTTATTAATATCATCAATATTTTAGATTTTCTTTAAATGAAAAAAATTAATTTGTTCCTCAACTAAGAGTAAATACAAAAAGTTGTCAAATGGTTAATGTTATTACGAAAGCCTTTCGTTGCTTTAACTTTGCGATTTGATTGTTAGATTCAATAAAAATCACAAATATCTTTTATACCTGATGTAACTTATAAAGCATGTTCAAAATTTATAATAAATCTCACATTTTTATAACAAAATTTACTTACAAAAGTTCTAATACTTGTGACATGTGATTAAGACTATTAAATCTAATTTCATTATTTAATTTGCGATATGATCAATGTTTGATAGCATTTAATGAAGTTTTATTTACAAAACGTCTACTTATCTAAATAGAGATTAGAGTCTGGTTCCTATGGTCTCAAAATATTGTCATAAGTACAGACTTTATAAAATATTTGATTCATTTAATTTAAATAAATATTACCTAAAAAATTATTAGCATAAAATGCTATTAGTCATGCAAATGAAAGTTTATTTTTTTATATATCGTGATTGTGATGACCGATGAAGCTGATGCATCAGAGCTAGCTGCCAATCGAGCTGAAATTGAGCTCTTGTTTTAGAGTTACAAAAATCTGCTCAGCTCTGCTTTACCTCTATTACGGTATATCGATCTGTTTGAACTGATTTTCTTGTTTTATAAAAGTATTTCAAGTGGAATTATGCACATGAAAAATGATATAAAATTAAAATACGATTGAATAAATCAATTATTCGTGTAGAGATGCCTTATTTATATATTATTGTAATGTTTAAAAATATAATTTGTAAGTATAATTGAAAATTTTAATATAAAAAATATATATAACGGCTGATTACATCCCATTAGCTCAGCTCAGCCCCGACAAAGACCAACTCATTTTAAACTACTAGGATCAGAATACTAAATTTGCTCAGCTCTATAAATATTTTATTAGCTCAGGAGTCAGCTCAGCTCGAAGCACATCTACAGCTACAAATCAGGTTTTATAGCTAATTCTCATCATTAATGATTCTAGTTATTCCTGATGACTAACTTTATTCAAATGACTGAAAATATAATTTTCCGTATTTTCCGACTATTGCCCGCACCCAATGTATTGCCCGCAGGTAGTGAATAATAAACAAAGAAAACTTGTTCATGTATTGCCCGCACTTCATGTAAAGCCCGCAATTATTTTCTGATATTATTTGTTAGACCATATCATATGTTTTTACAAGTTTTTATATAAATTATAAACGGAAATCGAAAATGATGAGGAAGAGATCCTTTAATACAATACATCGATATACTCGAAGCATTTAACATCGTATCAGATGAATAGTTTGACGGTTTTAATAATATTATAATTAAATAAATTAAAATTTTGAAAAATATCGTGTATAGCCCGCTACCCATGTATAGCCCGCACAATAAATATTTGAAATATTTTCATATTTTTTCTTGTATAGCCCGCGGGCAATAGTCGGTAAAATACGGTACTTATTTCATTTCAACGAGTGCTATGGTGTAAGTATTAGATGTGGGCCGCGATTTACCACTGGTTTCTCTTGTAACAAACAAATAGCGAAAACGTGCGCAAAAATAATTGTATTGCCTGTGCCCCGGGTGAGGATCGAACTCACGACCTTAAGATTATGAGACTTACGCGCTACCTACTGCGCTACCGAGGCTCGGCTGATATGATCACCTTTATAATAGATATTTGTTATGTAAATTCTAAAATCGTAAAGAGATATTATTTAAAAAATCGCATAAATCGGATATGCTCTAAAAATTTAAATAACCGACCCGACCCGAACCCGACAAGATTATATCCGTTAACAAGTCTAATATGCATCGTTTAAATTTTAAACTTTAAAATTTAAAAATATTCTTTAGTATTTGAGTATTAACTATGAGTATTTCTTTTTAAGCTTTAGCTTAACCTCATGAGTTAACTAAATTTAATTTTTTAAAAATAATTTAGATTTATATTAATCAATTCCAAATAATTCTAGTGGTCTCAATTAGCTTATGCGTACATATACGTAATATAACCTTTCATATAATGCATTTAAGTGTTCACAGATAGCGTTTACATTGTGTTTGCAAAATCTTACGCCATGCGTAACTTAATTAATTTATTGAATCTCAAAAAATATACGAATTATACAAAATAAACATTTTTAGACCTATTCTTTGTTCATGAAATCCTGAATTTTACTGATTCTCCTTCTAACATCTCATGAAATAAGTAATAATTTCAAAATTTTCTTCAATTAATAAACGTTGCATTGTGTTTAAAACTACTTATCCTGAATTTCATAAGATTTTCTTTTTTCAAAACTTAATTGTTTCGTCTCTTTTTGTTGATATGTAAATGCATTTTGTAAAATATTCTATACTAGACTAGATACCCGCGCACTATTTATTTTCCACCCCACAATTAAATCCCGCTGATATATTTTCCCCGTCCTCATATATTTAATAACATTTATTTTCTACACCCACCAACACTTGAATCCTTAGTGTATTAAAAGATAGAATAGTTATACCCAGTGATGCAGAACGCTCGAGCTGATAGTTCACAATGCAGAGTGCGAGCGCCTAGCGTTTTTTTATCGAGCTTGAGCGTGAGCCGAGAGCAATCGAGCGTTGAAT
Source organism: Phthiracarus crinitus (assembly GCA_034698025.1). Lineage (NCBI taxonomy): Eukaryota > Metazoa > Arthropoda > Arachnida > Sarcoptiformes > Phthiracaridae > Phthiracarus > Phthiracarus crinitus. The sequence continues at coordinate 12,182 of JAQGAW010002262.1, read as the reverse complement.
CGCAAAAATAGGATTAATTCGATTAAAAATTTTATTTTAAAAAAGATTTTATTTAAGCACAAACAAAAATAAATTTAAAGTTTATAAAAATATTTTAAAAATTATGAATATTCTTTATTTTTATTTAAAAGTGAAAAAAAATTATATTAATTTGCTTAAATGTTTTTATATCAAGATTACTTTTAAATGAACGCTCAGTTTGAGTTCAGTAGAAATAAACATTTTTTAACGGTTAACTTTTAACTTTAGCAGATAACCGGTTAAAGTTAAGGTTAAAAGTTAAACATTTTAGGCAAAGTTAAGTAAAAAGTTAAAATGATTTTAACAGTTAGATTTAAAAATATTATAAAAGTTAACCGTTAAACTTTTTGACATGTAAATCCTATTTTAAATTATTTTACTTTATAATTTACTATATGTTTTACAAAAAAATATTTTACTATATGTTTTACAAAAAAATATATTGAAATATCTTTTAAAATGATGAATAAATTTGCTATCATAAATTATTATTATATTTATTTAAAGCTAATTTACTTAATAATTTATGTTTAAACTTAAATAGAGTATAACCGGTTAACCCTACGGTTAATAAAGTTGAAGCTGAAGTTAAATATTTATTAACCGGTTAAAGTTTAAAGTTAAGACATTTTTGCAAGTAAAGATTAAAAGTTAAAGAAAATCTTAAACTTTTAACCGATGTTCATCTCTATAGGAAAGTTTATATTACGCTTTTCTTATTATGTAAAAACATTGAATGTGTTTTTTCAAACAACGTGTTTACAGATAGCGTTGCTGTTTGTTTTATACTGTGTTTTGTAAAATCTTACGCATTAGTAAGTTCATTACTGTATATCGACTTCTATTAAAAAGTAAAACCCAATAATCAATCGTGATGAATACTAGTAAAAATACCCAAATAATAATAACCTATACATAAAACTCAATAACAACGGTCTTTAGTCAAAATTAAAGATGTTTACAGTTCCGTTAACGTAACGGTTTTCGGTTAGGTTTGCGTCACAATTATCATTACTCATTCGGTTCGGGTTAAATAAACTTCTTATCGGTTAATCCGATCCCGAATGTAACCGAAAACCTGATAATCAATTTTTTGAATGAAATTTAATAATTTATATTTTAATTTTGACTATAATAAATGTCAAATAAGAATCTAATATATTGAAAATTTTAATTATTAATGAGGTATTAAAAATGAAGAGAATAATTATAGATATCATTATTCTTGACACTAGGTTTTTTGTTTTTGATTATTAAACTTTTTTAATGAATTTGATATGTCAATAGTTGGGTTATCGGATTTCTTATGGGATCGGTTCGTGTCGGGTCGAAGGACAACTACCCAAAACATCTTTAGTCAAAACGTAACAAAATATGAATTATTTCGACATAAGATTAAAAAGTAAACAAAAAAGTGATATATGGATATCTAGTTGAAATTAAATACAAAATTCAGTTATATTAATTAATTAACCCAATTGTCTAACATTTATCAGTAATTATAATTATATATTATATAATTACAAAATTAATTTTAATCGATTTTCCAAAAACAAAATTACATTCATATTTAAAATGTATGAAAAGCTAATTACTATTGAAATAATATAAATTTAAAAGTTGTTTTTTAGAAAAACTCACGCTATGGGCCATTAAATCAAAATGGATTAAATTAATCAAAATATTCCGAATACTTTTAACAAATATAAATGACTGTTATTTTATTGAAATAAAATCTTTAATTATTAATAATTTGTACATAACTTCTAAAATCAAAAATTAAATTATTAGTTGAAATAAAAAGATTAAATAATTGTTAAAACAGTTTTGCCCACTCTATTATTATAGGAAAAAAAATTGAAATCGTTAAAACCTAATTTACAAGTTAATTCATTTATTTATAATAAACTGTTAAAAACCGATAATTAAAAAACTATAAATGAAATCTCGATGTTATAAATTTGTCGTAACAATTGGATTACCACTTAAATCATATCTACGATTTCTATCTTGTTTTATTGCATAATAGCTTGAAATCGCGTATACAAACGTTAATATTGTAACGATTGACAGAAAAATACCGATTGAATAAAATTGATTAATGAAACAAACGATTGCCATCGATAACATAAATACGCCATAAGAACATGTACACCAATGAGTCTCGAAGCGACGACAAAGCGCAACGAATAAAGTGCTTATTATACTTGCGACACACAGAATCAAGTGAATGAGATCATTGGTATGGATATCGTTGTTCAATACTTGAGTGAGTTTAAGTCCTGTATTATAAAAAGATCGTTTATTAAGAATATGATAATTCTAATTGTATGCGGCATTGTTATGATATATAACTATTTACCGGATTTTGGTTTGCAATCTATGCAACCGCTACCGATAAGAACCGTTATGAGCTGATATACAGACGAAATCAAAACAATTGTTAGAACCATACAGACCACCAAATAGATACACTTTCCTCTTATCCACACACTATGTCTGGTTCTTCCAGCTGTTCTTAAACTTCTGGCAATCATACGGATGGATACATCTTGTATTGGAGATTCGTTTCCTCTTCGTTGATCGTCAGTTGGGTTCTCGACAGTAGGATCGGTGTTAACGCGGTCGACATCAGTAGGATTTACTTCAATAGGGTTCATGTCGATCGGGTTTTCCACAACAGGATTATTGACATTCTCGTCATCATTATTAGTGTCGATGTTTTGAGTGTTGCCTTCATTCGTATCATGCATAACATTACCACTGGATTCGTTAGTCGACGTTTCAATGCCAGACAAATTCTCTTGACTTCCTTTTGTTGTCATCATTTAATTTGTTATCCAATAATATTTATCGACTAAACTGATTAACTTAGATTTAATTTTATAAATTCAATACCAATATAAGTATCAATTATTCAATATCTAATCACTTGTTTTCAATAATTTAAATCTTAGAGATTAATTTCTAAACGGCAAACAAAAATAATTTCACTGATGTCTATGATAGGTAAAGCTAATTAATGAATTGAAAACATATCAAATCAATTTTTTTATTTAGTATTAATATTTGAGGTATTAGTCACTTGAACTTAATTAATATTTTAGCTAAAACAGAACACTCAAATATTACACATACACACACATTCGAGATTATTGCGTAATTGAGTATAAGATTTTGTAATACAGAATTAAGTTTCAGTGTTCACCCTATTTTAGTATTTAAGTGATCTATGAATGCATGTTGTACGACATAAATGAGTTTTATAATAACAAAGTTTAACATTTTATAGTATACTCTTACTATCACTAGTATTAGCACTATATATGTCCAAAAGTTAACCCAGAACTCGGACCCGTACTCAAGTTTCTTGAGATTCAGGTCCGAGTCTCTAACATTCAAAGAAGTCCGAGTCTTAAAATAAAATACCTGGACTCCGACCTCGTTTTTCTATATAATTTATAGATTTAAAATAAATTTTACAATATAGTTTTTGGCTTATTATTATTGTGTTTGTGTTCTTACAAACTTTCTCTATCAATTAACATTTTTTACTTGTATTCAACAGATGTAAAAATGAATATCCATGCATATAGAGGTCCCAGATCTGGGTCCGGTCTTTGCCTGGAGGTCCGAGTCCAGGTCCCACAAATTTATAGAAGTCCGAGTCCTAAATAAAGCATTGGAGTACGAGTTCGAGTCTTTAGCTAATACCCAATTGTCTCGGACCTGGACATCTATAATTGGTGCATACGAGTTATCTTTAGTAATAGAATAGTATGGAAACTACTTTCAAACATATTAATAGTTTTATATATTGAAAGCATACTTTAGAAATGTAACAAACAATTCAACTTAATTAGCTGACGGCACAATTAAACTACAATAACTCGTTAAAATGACTAATGAATATTTTTTGAATAATATTATTTAAATTGTAATCGTTTATATAAATAAAAATAATATTAACCGAATCGAACATTGTTTTAGGGCTAACTTTAAACAATAAACTCCTATAAGCCTACAGCTGTAACGCTAAACAGCATACCAAATACATAAGTTTATAATTCCATTCTTAATCTAAAACTTTTCTTATCGATTTTCAAAGTACCATAATTTAATATATGTTATATTAATGTCTTTATTATCAAAAATTTACTAACTATTTAAATCAGTATTGATAAATATGTAGTGAACATTAACCTTTTGAAACATCAAACATAAATCACAAATAATGTTACTCATTGTGTGTTTACTACATCAACAGAAATGAAGTTTTCTTAATGCGTTCAATCGATGAAACATATTGAAAAATTAAAAACATTTTATTCTAACTATAATTTTTATGCTTTTTAACTACAAAAATCATCCGAAATACATAGGATTCGATTGGATTAAAAATGTAAACGAATCGTCTCAAACGTTTCATATATTTTTAACGCGAAACATAAATTAATATCAAACGTCTGTGAAATATGGTGCCATTAAAGCCACAAAAATTGTGGTGGGAGTTGTCAACCGAATACGTGGACAGAGAAGGTAAACAACAAAAAATTTAACAAAAAATTTAATTTAATTTTAAAAAATTCTAGCAATTATGATAAAAATGAAATATTAAAAAATCGATAGATTACGTAGAACTGAAAACTGAAGATTACGATCGAAAAGAGGATGAAATAGAAATCGAGTCAGCGTTGCATACATTAAAGCAAATGATAATACCGTTTATAGTTGCGAGTATGGGAAGTGTTTGCGCCGGAGTTGTGCTCAATAATGTACAATATTGGCCCGTATTTACTAACATACCACAAATGATGATTATGTTACCGGCTTTTATGGGTTTAACAGGTATGCATGCATTTCATATGATTGAAATTTATGATATGCTTCATATCACTATTTTAAATAATTTGAACAATAATAGGCAATATAGAGACTACATTTGCGTCGCGTATGTCAACGCATTCGAATTTAGGCACACATGACGTTTCCGAACAATTTAAGCAAATGGTTATCGGAAATATGGCATTAATACACTGTCAGGCTTCAAGTGCTGGACTGTTTGCGTCGTTAGTTTCGTTAGCGGTGGGTAAGGTTATAGGAGAAGGTTCTATCGATGCTTCGAGTATGTTAACTATGACTTCGAGCGCAATCCTGAGCTGTCTTATCGTTAACATCGTTGTTTCAACGATAATCATTTTGATTGTGATCATTGCGAGAATATATAGAGCGAATCCAGGTATTATATTTTTAGTTAAAAAATATATTTTGTTGAGCAACGATTGAATTCTGATTTAGACAATGTTGCGACGCCTGTCGCTGCTTCTGTGGGTGACATCATATCTGTATATGTATTGTCAGAAATAAGCGAATTTCTGTACCAGAAATCCAAGAATAGTTTATTAATTCCTATTATAATAGTTAGTTGTTACGCCATTTATGCGCCAATTATGACAATAATTGCGCGTAGATTTGTATACACGAAGGATGTGATAAAGACTGGTTGGTTACCAATATTGGGTGCAGTGCTTATCGAACAAATCGGTGGTGTTTTCATGCAAAATGCTTTCTCCAAATATGCCGTAATGTCCACATTTCAACCAGCAGTAAATGGTTAGTTAGGTTTCAATTTTTGTTTTATATTCATATTATATTGTAATCTTAATACAAAATTAATGCTGAAATATATGGCTATCTTATAACAGCGGTCGGGAATAACTTATCGGGCGTACAGTCGAGTCGTTTATCAACATTTTTACATCAAAATTATCCGCCAAAAACTCTTCCAAACAATCTTAAGCTATCATTTGTCAGTCCATTGTACGTATACTTTAGATGTGGTAAGAATAAAATTTCATTATATCTATTATAGTAAATTTTGGTAATCAAAATAAAAATACCACTGTTAAAGCTCACGCATCACTGTTGAGGTTATTGCTAGCGGTTTGTCTTCCCGTACAACTGGTTTACTTAATTATACTTCGCGTTTGGCAAAACAATTTCGTATTTACGGCACCATTTCTAATCGCTTATTTCATGGCTGTATTCATAAACGTATTCGTATTACTTTATATTAGCTATAATTTTGTATTATTTGCGTGGAGACGCGGTTTTAATCCCGACAATTCCACAATACCAGTCACATCCGCGATCGCCGATGCACTCGGAAATTGTTCGATGGCCGCTGTATTCACTATACTTAATTTGATGGCAGATCCTAATGCGCAGTATAATAACGTTGGAAATGCGACAGAAGTTTCGAACTTTACTTTGAACGTTGACCGACAGAACATAATTTTATCGATCACTAATTTATTTAATAATAATGTCAGTTTAACTTATTAATGTTACGACGTATCGTTTCGTACGTATTGTGCATAAGCCATGATAATAATTAAATATTTCAGTGATTCTTAACTATTTTTAACTATTTTTAACGTTTTAACGATTATAATTTTATAGGATGCATATAAAACTTTTATTGAACTTGTTTTTATATTTTTTTAAAAACCGTAACCGTTTATTAATAAAATTATGCAAATCAGTGGAATTGTGCTTAAAATTTATTTTACTATAAACTTATATTATTAAGAAATCAGATTTTTTTGTGAAACAATATATATTATAAGAATTGATTGTTTCAAATGAATAAGAAGTCTGAAAATACATGTAAAACACTTTTAGTTCTTTATTAAATTGATAAATTCTTAAACAGCATTCGAAAGTTAAAATCTAATGAACATTACTCAATATTTATTACTATGAATTTAAATATTTAATGAAAAGCTTTGGATTAGATAATTGTTTATTATTATTAAATATTTAAGGATTTTGATTGATTATTATGTTTATTAAGAGAATATTTCAAACGCTAAGCGAAACAATTGATTGATAATTAACTGATTGTTTGGATCGTATTAGAGGTAATCGTAGAACCGCTTTACCATGAGATCTCCTATATTTGTCGACCAAATCATAACACTCGACCAGTATAATGATGGCAGCAAAGCAACCCGAGAAAATTAAACAAATACGAAAGAAAATGCTACCAACTGATTCAACAGTACCTTTGGTAAATATGATGGCACAAAACACAAACAATACGAAAATTAAGATAGCTTCAATTAATGCCAACAATAGACAGAATAGCTGTGGACACGATTCTCTGATCGTACCAATCAGTGATGCTAACAGTCCAGGCATTTGCCATCCAATGCTAGCTTTATATTTAGCGCCACATATTTCGCATTTGTCGTCGATTCGCGTTTCGATCCAATCCTTAAAACATTGTTCGTGCATCAGTCCAATAGTTCCATAACAGTTGCACAAACTTCGCAATAGTCTTCCAGTGGTTTCATCGCAATCGCCTGACAAACATATGCGACAATTATTGCTATTATTTGATAGACAAGCACTCATTATTAATGATATAACAGTAGTGTAGTGTACTGTAGAATATTGCAAATGAAAGTTATTTATTGTTGAAAAAGTATTTGTGGTTTTATAGAGAACAAACTGATATTAACGGGTATAATGAAAATCACAAACAATTCTGTCTTATCTGTGAAATAGTGACTGAAATTTGATGAATAATTTATTTATTCAATCGATTTTAAATTTCAATCATATTTCGTATGCATAATGCAATAGCAATGAAAAATACTTTAAACAAATTACAAAAGTCTTCTCAAACAGTTTGATATACTAATCTTGTTCTGAGTTTATAGTCTTATCTTCAATCAAACAATTGGTAAATATTTCTCTAATTTAATCAAATATGCGACACTTAACGTCTCTTTACAACTGAAACTTATATGGGATAATACTTATGGGGCAAAGGGTTGGTCGTATAACTATGTGTTGCCATGTTTTCTGAAATCAGAGAACAATAGTAAGGCAACACATAATACAGGAGGTCCTATATCTCTAACAGTAAATTTGCAACAATGGCTTTAATTTTAGGATATCCGTTAACCGATAGCGACGGGAAAAATCAATATGACATGACTATTATGCAAACTAATACTAAAACTGGGATCAAACAGTCATCATCGTTAGCTTATTTTGAGCCAAATATTTATCGGAATAATTTACATATTTTATGACATTCTATTGTCCCAATATTATAATTGTTGTCAATAGAAGAACAAACGGCATTGAATTTTATAGAAATGAAAAGCATTACAAAGTTAGTGCTATGAAAGAAGTAATATTATCTGCGTGTGTTATTGGGTCACTAATACTTTTCATTCTATCGGGAATCGGACCCAAACAACACTTGCAAAACTTAAATATATCAGTTATATCTGATTTAAAAGTGGGTGACAACTATCACGGAACGTTTGGCGTGCAAATACATTTTGACATTAAAAATCAAAAAGACTTTGAAACTCCAGAAATGAATTGGAGAAATAAAATGAATTATTTCTTGCACAGCAATGGACCACTGGCTTACATCGGTCCGGCATTCATGTGTTCAATTCAATTTAAGATTGGATTCCATATATTCCAAGCGGATGTTTAATACCACGAATTTCATTGATGGGAAACAGTTTGACAGACTTGACGGCAAACATGAATCCTGAAAGACAATGGATGGAATTTTATGAGCCACTATTAAACAAAGCATATTTCTGTATAACAAGTACACTGGAATTAATGAAAAGTATGTGTACATTACGGCTCGCTTCCTCTAATCATTTCGACAATCCTATTATTGACCCCTAAAATATTTCATAATCAATTGGATATCGATATTCTTGTGGACACTATTAAATCAGCGCTTAAGATATACCAAACTGATTATATGCAGCAATATATCGAATTATAAGACAAACCAATACCTGGTTGTGATGATTGCAGCGAAAATAATAAGCTTTGCGATACTTATTTGCGATGCTTTGTGAAAACACCTAATAGCTCACCATTTCCTGTTTGGACATGTCGGTTCCCTCCCGTTTTAACCGCTTTTAGTCCCGAAAATTCCTATCCCTACTCGTAACTCAAAACTTATTAACGTAGTATTAAATTGCCTAATTAAGAGCATTCAGTGTTAACATTAAGCTTTCATTAATGTTAGAATTTAATCAGTTTTGAGTTTTATCTTTTCGATATCACATTTAATTGTGTTTATTCATAGAATAAGGTAACATTACTATTTCCTTTTTTAGCTCATATTGTCCTGAGCAGCTAATATCGGATATATCATTTATCTGTATCTGTTTTTAGATTCTTTAAATTTTTTAAGAATTATATAATTCGGCCAAAACTAAGCTTAATTTGGCCATAAAATTACTTAAAAATAAACAAAAATGAGCTAAAAATGAGCAAATTTGAGCGTAAAATATTAAAATTTCGTCTAATTATGGCAAAATTTATCTATAAATTGGCATTAAATTGCCAAAAACAGTTAAAATAGGGTTTTAAAAGAAAATAATTCGAGCCAAAAATTAACATTATTGAAACAATATCTGGTTTATATTTTTTACATGCTTACCAATAATCGCTTCTATAAAACTAAAGCTGTGATGTTGACTCCAGACTGTTGAATAACAAAAGAATCAAAATGTACGGAACACTCAGTACTTTTAACAACTATGTTTATGTTATAAAATTTTTTCATTTAACAAATAATTGATGGAAAAATTAAGACTAAATTCATTATTGGATGGCGATTGAAACAATAATTTAAATGCCAGTAATATTTATTACACTAAAATTTTAATTATACTATTGATTTAACTAAATATGTTACAATTTGAGCGCATTATAAATGTTCATTATCTTGTTTTATAATTAGCACAGAATATACTTCTCGACATAATTATTACAATCATATTATGTATAAATTACAATCAAATTAAGTTATATAAATAATTTATTCAACAAAATTAATAAATTTGAAAAATAATAGACCTTTAAAAGTAACCAAAAATAAAGATAATTTTAAATAAAAACATTGAAAATTTGAATTATATTAACCACATAAAAATTAAAAATAAGTTATAAATCGAAGTTAAAACCGTTTAATTCAATGTTACAGTAAAATCTGTTAAATAAAAAACCTAAAATTGAAATCAAGTGTTCATGACATCATAGTTAAGAGCTATAGCTATTTAATGGCGAAAATTCAAAAACTTCTTGATAATAACGTAGTCTAGAGTACAAAAACGACAGCAACGTTACCGTTAACAGAAAACCACCAATTATGTAGAAATGTGCGATAAAGCAAAATATGGACAATAATAATATAATGATGCCATAAAAACATGCAAACGTTAAACGGAAAAACGAATTATATCTTGTAAACAATATTGAATTGATTAGAACTAATACGCATACAACCCATTGATAGATATCGCTCAAATAAATTGTGTTATCGAATAATGGAAACAGTGATTGTCCTGTATTTTAAATAAATTTATACAATAAGATGCAAGTTTATTATCGATATTGTATGGATATTTACCAAACTTTTTCTCGCAATCCACGCAATACGAACCGATACCTATTGTTATTATTTGATATAATGCCATAATCGCAACACACGTAACAATGATTTTCTTGACTCTACTTAGTCTCTGATTTCTGAGTCTCGTATTATTATCCCTTCGTATCAATCGATTATGATTATCCATTTCGATATCAACGACTGGCATTATTCGAATTTGATTGTCGTTATTCGATGTTTCGAGTATCGGATCGGCAACAATATTAATGCCATTATTAGAGTTTACTTCGCATTGGTTGTTGCCATTAGTATTATAGACATCTATTTCAATCTGTTTGTCTTTAGCTATTAATTCCCTAATTATCCTTAATTTTTCAGACACTTGATTATCCACTTCGATCTCAATTGGATTGTTGTCGGCATTCGAATTACTTCCGTATTGGTTACCATTATTCGTGTTGTCGTTTTGATTGTTGGCTTCATTTGTTGCATGTATGACATTATCAGCGGATTCGTTACTCGATGTTTCATTTCCAATCAAATTCTCTTGAGTTTCTGTAGTTTCCATAATTATGTGTTTTCGCGAATGTCTTGTATAAAATTTTATATCCACTAAATTGATATACTTTTTTTATATCTTGAATAAACGAATAAATTTGTTGTAAATCAGTGGTGAAACGAACGTCTCTTATAATTTCTATAACAATTATAATTTTCTATTATATTATTATGAGAAAACACATAAAATCTATTTGATTATTTCTATTCAAGAGTAAATTATATGAGACATTAGTCATATAAACTCAATTTGTATATCGGCTATAATGGAAAAGTGTAATCGTAGACTATTTCGCGCATATTTCAACTATTATTTTGAGTTATTAAGTAATTTTTATTAATAATAGAAAACTTTAATTTAAAAAAACGAGCATTTATTATGTGCTCTCATTGAGTATAAATAGTTGATTAATTTTTTTAATTTTTAAGCAATTATTTCTTTTAATTTATTTTGTTTTACGCAAAACAAAATCTTATATCATAAAAACAATATTGTAATCAGTATTTAAATGATTGTTTAAAGAATTTTGATTCATATGTTGCAAACTTCAAAAAAGCAAAACAATAATATTATTTTAAATTAATTTAAGTAAAAATAAGAAAATTATTTGTCAAATAATTTATTATGTTATTTATTTGCATTTTTAATACTCAATGTTTTAAAATTAAACGTTTAATATCAAAACGGCATTCCATACAAAACTGTGACCACTTGTAAAATTACAAGTAAATAAAAAATTCATAATAACTTTAAACCAATCAGTATTAAAAATAACAACTACAGAAAGAAAAGAAATTTGTCAAAAAAATGTCACAAAACATCCAAAAATTGTGATTTGGGAAATAATGTAAATTGAATGAAAATAAATTGCGGAAATTCACTAAAAAATAGATTAATAATGCAAATTAGAAAACATTCTGCCAGTTTTTTCTCTATATTTAAAATAGTAATCGAAAATTTGCGATAAAGTGTTTTCTCAAAACTCAAGGATTCATAATTTGATTCTTATTGATAGCTAATTGATATGATTAATTAAATACAACAATAGACAGATATGAAAATGTGAATCAAGTTTAATAGATTTTTCGCAATATCAATAAATTTATGTATCGAACTGTGATAATAATCACGTTTAGATAAAAACAAATCATA